>VDFB02116948.1:9717-70865 GCA_007258455.2 Sequoia sempervirens | reverse complement strand
ATATATATACATATATGTTGATATTAAAATACACCCAATATAGTCTAAAGCAAAGAACACTAATTAATAATACCTAATGTAACCTTAATAATAACTAATGTAACCAAACATTTTTGAAAGAGGAAAAAATGGGTTTTACAAGGACTTGAAACTAGAATGTTTACAAACAAAACAAAAGATCATCAAAGACCCCATAAATAGAGAGGTTGTAGAGAGGACAACAAGATGACAAAGCCATAGCCACCAAAAAAGGGCCAGCAAGGCCCACATAAAAGACACAAAAAGACTAGACAAAATGCCAACAATGACTAAACTTGGGACTTTAAAATTTTCATTGTCTTAGCTTCCATGTCGTTCATTTCTTTAACCTCCCTCTTTAAGATCTGGAGCATCTGGGTAGTAGGAGGATCTTTCCTCTTAAGGTTGGAATGGGTCCTCTTTGATATTCCTTGGTCTTCATTCTTGCTTTTATCCTTGTCCTCTTCCAGATCAACAACTATCGAGCCCTGTTGCGACTTTTCCAACTTTTCAAACATTGCATTGATGATAATGGCATTGTTCCTTGCCATTCTATGGTTCTGTTCCACAACAATTTTCATATTGTTTTTTATTTTAACAATTTCAACTTCTAGACTCTTATACTTCTCCCTCAATGCCATAATCTCCCATTCTAGTATTGTTCTTTTTCCATTTTCCTTCTTCATTGCTTAGAATAGACAACTTCAATTCCTAGTTCCTCCAACTTGCTTTTTAGAGATTAAGATCATTAATTTCTTGATAGGCCCATTTCATAACCCTGAAAACCAATTCCACTTTAGCAGAAGCAAGGATATCTCCAAACTAATCTTGACTAAAATGAGGTTAAAATCATCTGGGTTAGGGGAGCTGGAAATCTAGTACCATCATCTCTGAAAGAGGTAGGAGGGTTAGAGACAAAGTTTCTGCTAGCTTTAGGGTTCTCAGTTTGTCCCTCCGAGAGTCCACAAAGTAAGAAACCAACTTATTGGTAGGGGAACCATTGAGAGCTAGATTCTTTAAAGGAATTGGGCGGGTAGATCTCGAGGTTAGCTTTGGAGCCGGGTTTACAAAGTGGGTTTTACTTACAGACAGGGACAAAGGGATGGATGGGTTTCAACAATTCTCTCTAGGTTAGGCTTAGAATGATTCTCCAAACCACCACTGTCTGTATCATAGTCCTCGAGATGTTGTGGAGGCAACCGGTTTAGATAAAGCCGATAGGCTTTGAAAATGTTCATAGATTAACCTAATAAGACTAGGATGAAGAATAGGGTATCTCCTAGGATTTTTCTTGTGGTCCTCAAGGCTATTGCTCAATGAATAGAACAAATAATGAGGTAGAAATTTGTACCTTATGGGAAGTGGTTAAGGATAGTAAAATGATGACCATAAACTCTAGTGAATCTCCCATCCAAGGTAATATAATCCATTATGACACAAAGCACCTTTCTCTAAAGCACCTTGATGGTGTTGATTTCAAAATAGTTGTTGGAAACTTTGATCAGTTTCATTTTCTCACTTTCTTTCTTAGGGAATTTGATTACCACCTCATCTAAAAACCTTTTGTCACAATAAAACTTCATGCCCTCAGTGGACATTCCAGTCACCTCTCCTATGATTTCCTCATCCAGTTTCACTTTTCTCCCAAAGAGGACTATTTCTCCATTATTCCACTTCTTCTCAAAGTAGTCAGTAGCCATAGGATCAGGCCCATGAAGTTTTTCCAGGAATAATGGAGAAATAATGTAACCAAACATTGAATCAACAACATTAATTTTTTTATACTATTCCAAAATGAAACGATATAACCTTAGGAATACAATTAACTATTTTTCCTCTTGTTCTAGCCAAAGCCACAAGGCGGAAGCCATTTGTTAAGAAAACACTGAATGAATAGACTTAATTGTTTAATTCTATTTTTTTTTAAATTATATACTGTGAGGAAGGGCATTAACTATTTTTTCTTTTCTTCCAACTATAGCCACAAAACAAAAGTGATAAATTAAACAATATGTGTTTCAACAACAACCCAGGTAGAGAAATGATCTATATATATATATATATGTATATTGTGAGCACTTTTTTGTATTTACCTCAAATGTCAACAAACATTAGAGTTATTAGCAAATGAAGTAAACCAAACTAAGCACTCTTATGAAATACTGAATCATGCTTCACAATACAATCAAAATAGAAAAATATCAAATAAACTAATTAAGAGCATAAAAAAGCATGATACATATTTATCCCATAGTGGATTGGTTCTTCTCCAATGTGGTAAGAATCCCTTTCCCAATCCTTGCTAAGCTAAATTATGAAAATTCTATGAAGATTGTGGAAATGATGATCAAGATGAAATGCTAACTTGGATGAGTTGTGGAGGATTGTGGATGCTAAAATTAGGAATGAGACCTCCAATTTATAGAATGATTGGATGGAGGAACATGCCAAATGGGTGAATGTGGGATAAAGATTCAACCAATAGGAAGGAGCCACTTGTCCAAATGTGAGTGGATGGAGGATGTACAAGTTTTGGTCAATGTGCTAATAAATGAGATTAGTTGGCCTTTTCAAAATTCAAATTTGTCTTGTTGGAGGGAGAAAAAGGGACTTAAATACCAAGTGGGGGACATGTAAGAGGGGAGTTAATGCCATGTTGGAAGGGACAAGTCAACTTGATTTGAATTCAGACTTGAGGGAATATTCTCCAAAGATGCCTTGTTGAGGGAAAATGAGGATTTAATAAATGAATTAATTGATTTATTTGTGCAAGTGGAAAAATCTAGAGAATGTGACATGCATTAGATTAGATTTAATCTTGATTTAGTTAATTAAAAAGAGGATTAGGTGATTTGACCCATTTGATTTAGATTTAAGGATTAAGCTAAATCAAAAAGGAGATGAAAGATGTTTTAGATTTAATTAAATAAATGTTTGATTTATTTAATCAAAGAGGATGATGTTAGGATTAAATTAAATAAGGTTGATTTATTTAATTTAAATGGATGACCTTAGAGATAAATCAAATAGACTTGATTTATTTGATGACTGGACAAATATGAATTAATTAAATGCATGATGCTAATTTTGCATGTCTACATATATATATACATGCATATATACATATACATACACACACACACATATATATATATATATATGTATATATACATATATATGTATATGTTTATATATACATGAATATATACATATACATATATATACACATGGATATATATCTATATATTTATATGTGTGTGTGTGTATCTGTATATATATGTATAGATGTATATACATATATGTGTATGTATATGTATAAATGTGTACGTATATATATGTGTGTGTATATATATATGTATATATGCCTACTTGTGTCAAATTTTCCTATAATTTTTTACTACCTCACCATTTCCCAGCTTCCTTGGCTCTGGGGGGAACTTGGCAAATGGGTTATAGTTTGGCCTAGATTTCCCTTCAACCCTATGGCTCAAGTTTCCGAACTTGGGTCTTCATTGCTATGTCGAAAGGGTGGTAGGTGTTTGGCGTGATGATAGGGGAGCCTTCCGAACTGACGTAAGTGTAGAGGAGGCTAGTGGACTGTCATTAGCATTGATTGTTGTATGGTTCCCATGTAGTGGTGATGGTGCAAGTAACATTTGTTTTAAAGTCCCAGAAAACAAAATAAATGTTTGTGCAGTTGTTGATACCATATTGTTCAATGTCATTATAAGTTTTATGTTGTTGTTGAAGATAGCTATGAGTGTGGAGGGAACGCTTTTGTGAAGGTGCAAGTGTGTTGAATGCTATGTGATTTTTGTGAAGGTGATTGAAGGTTATCTTGTGTTTTTTTGCATGTGTTGATGGTTCCAAAAGGTGTGGGTTGTGATATTTATGTGGTTTTATTTTAATGAAAACAATAAAAACAAACTCACAAAAAAAATCACAGTATCAAATCCATGCAAAACTATGCTTGGAAAATGCGAACCATAAATCAAACAAGGTATTTGAAACAACCAATAGTGCCTTATGGAAAATCAAGCAATATAATCGCCAACCACAAATTGAAGAATATCGTCGAGGGTTTCTTCCACATGCTTCTCTTCTTGCTTCCTTCAAACATACATCTTCTCGCCAACTTGCCTGTAAAAAAATAGGTAGAATATTATCACAAGCAAGACATTTCTTTTACATTCCCAACTACCCTCCCTTGCTAAGAGAACACAATAACCTCCACCAAGCTTCGCAAAAGCTACACAAAACTTAATCCAACTTGTATTTTTGCTGAATCTTGATATCAAGATTTCTTGTGTTTTGTGGGGTTTCACATGTGCATGAGTGTTGGCAATATTATTTTATTTATGGATTTCGTTTTGTGTGAATGGCTCAAAAATAGTTAATCTGTTGTGTTTTTGGTGAATTTCCCCATCTAGGTTACCATTGAAACCAATATTGATTTATTTAGAGTTCACATTCTTGTGGTGTATATTTGTATGTATATATGTATATATATGTATGTATGTATAGTACATATATACATATATATATGTGTGTGTGTATATGTGTATATGTATATATATATATACATATATATATTGATGAATTAATAAAAAAGGAAGCCATAAAGATTGTGAGTGGGAAACAAAGTTAAAATATGTTGATTTCTCAACATAGCTTTGTAAAAAATTGAAAGAATGCGCTACAAAAAAAAAAAGTTTTGTTAGTCATTGAATGGTTACTTTTATTATCACAATCGATGATAGATGCAAAGCATATAACAATTAATGTTGAACCGTACAACCCTATTTCTGAAAGTATCCAACAAATATGGCTACTAACTTCCCATATCCATTGGAAGACAAAAAAATTTGGGAAGTTGATGAAATTCTGTCCAGACTTATAGCCCGTCTTGTCGCTAACTTTCGTGCAAAAAAAAGGGCAAAATATTGTCACAGGGGACACTTTTCTTTTCCATTTCCAACCATTTTCCTTTGCAAAAAAAGACAAAATACCCTCCACCCACCTTCAACGAAGTTGTACAAAGCTTGATCCTTCTTACAGCCCCATAGAAGCTTGTTGTCATCACTCTTGGCCCTCATACCAAGTATAGCAACATACAACACCAAGCAATTCATTATTGAAAATTACCCAAACATTTGTTTTGTTCCTCGAGGCATTAAAATGGCAGTTGTTATTACGATTACCCCCAGTACATGCAAAGCATACAATGTGTGTAGCTATATGTATATATGTATACAAATGTGTATATGTATGTATATGTATATCTCTATAAATATCTATATATGTGTATATATATGTATGTGTGTGTATAGATATATGTATCTATATATACGTATGTATATCTATATGTATATATGTATGTGTATATATGTATATTTGTATTTGAAATGTAGTGTGTTGTGGATGGACATATGTATATATACATGTATATATATGTAGATGTATATATGTATGTGTATATATGTATATGTGTATTTGAAATGTAGTGTAGTGTGGATGCAACATTGGGAAAGATTGATAGACCCTGACATTTAGAAGAAGATGCTATCAAAATTAAGTGCATTGGGATCTGATTGTTGATTTGACCATTGTTACTGGATTTGTAGTCACTATCATTATTCTGAGAGATTTTTTATAGTACATTATTTTATCAATTACTACATTATGGTTGGGTTATGACCTGGAAGAATCACAAAAATGTGTTAAGTTTAGTGTGGTGATTATGTAAAAATGGAATAAACTGCATAGCATTGGGTATTTTATTACAATGCAGCCATTACAATAGAAAGCTAAAACTGACACCTGCCACCTTATGTAAAACTTTTATTGCAAATTCTAGACCATGTTCTTATGGTGTATTGTTTGAAATGATTCAATGTGGCCTAGGCTAGAGTATAACGATGAATAATGCCATATTGGAATGATGGCCACAAAACATATGACATGAATAAGATATGTGTTCCTCCCCTTTGTGTAGATATGTATCAATGTCATAGTGGATACAAATAATATTGGTATGTAGTGATTTTTATTTTTTTTTCATTTGGGTCATCCTTTGAATGAAAAGTTTTATTTTTTTGATATATGCAAGATTGATGCTAGTATTGATTGCATTGGTCAAGATCATATGTTCTAGGTTGGTTGTGTTGGAGGAATATAGATTCTTTTTGAAATTATTTATGGAGACATCTGTAAATGTGCATTTCTTATATTATTTGTTTTAATTATATTGTAGATGTCTAGAAAAAAAATAGGAATGTAGAAAGGTTTGCTATTTAAAATTTGAGAATGGTGCTTGTTCTATTTTGATGGTTTAATTGAATCTTTGGTTGTTGTATTCTTCTCGCAATAGAACTTGTGGCCAACTGCTAGTGTTGGAGCTCCATCTTTTGCAAATAGTGGGTCTACTAATGTTGGTTGGTTCTAGCTCTCTTGAGGCTACCCAACAACTGTTAGGCTCAAATCCTATAAGTCTATTCCTTGTTTATTCTTTGTTCCTATCACCTATATTGGTTCTTTCCCATGTGCATGGAGCAAACTACAAACATGCTTTACTTGCATTTGGAGCCTTCCTGGTGTATAGTGTGACTTGTTTATATTTGATGTATTTATGTGGCTTTCATGTCTTTCTTTGCTGGGTATTTGGGAGCAGTCATTGTTTAGGTATTTACGTGTGTTTTTTTTTACTAGAGTTGCATATAACTTTCATTTTGTTGCAATATTTCCTACACACTGTCCAATGGTAATTATAGACTTGTTGATTACCATCGTATCTATTGAATGGTGATGGATTGCAAAATTACTTTATGTGTATTTTTTGAAATCATGATAGTGTGGTTGAAGTCTCCCACTTTCTATTCATGCTTGCACCACTATACTGTTTGTGTTGTTTTCTACAAGGAACTATTAATAGTTGTTCTATAGCTTCCTAGCATTCGCCACACATCTTTGCAACCTTTCCCTCAGCCACTAGAAAAGTTGTTATATAGAAGGACTTATGGCTGGCCGAGATGATGCTAGTCTTCCTGTACTCTACAAGGTGTTGTTGGCTATCGTCCTCTATTTTTGGTTATAATATGGGGTTACAAACCTACAGTCAACAATGCCTTTTTGTAAATAGAATAGACTGTATAGTTGCTTTCCTGACTTTAGAGTGTTGCTTTTCTGAAAGTGCATATATGTTGACTCAACTAGCTTCAATAGATGTCAAGGCTGACAAAAATTCTAACCAAAGTTCACGTAACTAGGGGATATCCACACATTTTCCATGTCAGTCATTAGACACACACACACACGCACGCACACACACACACACACACACACACACACACATACATAATTTGAATTTCCCTCAAGACCTTGTATGCAAAAGGTTGTATTGTTTGTTATAAATAATGTTTTTTTATTAATTCTTGGCATTTTCTAGCTATTCTAATTTTGAGGTGTTGTTGAGACCATTTTATTTTTCACTTTGTTCGCTAATAATAAAGGGTTTTGAATAATTTGAGTAGGTTTTCTTGTTTTATTAATTGTAGACATGCAAAATTACCATCATGCATTTAATTAGGCCCATTCATCAAGTAAACCAAGTTCACATTCATCCGCTCATAAAATTAATCAAGTTCATTAAATCCATTCATTAGGAAAATCAAGTTCATCTAATCTCTAAGGATTATCCACTTAAATTGAATAAACTACTTTATTTAATTTAATCCTATCATTCCCTCTTTGATTAAATAAATCAAGACTTTATTTAATTAAATATCAAAAATCACTTTCCATCCCTTTTGATTTAAATAAATCAAAATATTTAAGTCAAATGGGTCAAAATAACCTAATCATCATCTAAGTTAATGTAATTTTGATTAACCTAACCTAACCACCCATCACATCCTCTAGCTTTTCCCACTTGCACCAATAAATCATTTTAATTCATTTATAAAATCCACATTTTCCATCAACATGGCATCTTTGAGGAATATTCCCTCAAATTTGAATTCAAAAACAAGTGGACATTTACATCCAACAAAGCATTTATGAGCTCTTACATGTCCCTTGCAAGTGAAACTGAGCATTTAACTCTCAAATTCAAATTTGAATCTCCCCCTCTTGGGAACATTGGCCAAAATTTGCACATTCCTCAATCTATCATAATGTGACAAGTGGCATCATCTCATTAGTCCAATCTTTATCCCACATTGGTCCCTTTTGAGCACTCTTAACATTTGAAATTTCATAAATAGAGGGCTTATTCTTCAAAAAAACCTCCACAATCTTAGCATTTCATCTCCACAACTTGATCTACATCTTCATGCAAAGTTACTCTCTTAAATTGAGAACTAATTTTTCTCTTCATCATATTGAATTGCTTCTTGTGATTTTTAGCAAGGATTGGGAAAGGGTCATTGGCACATTTGACACCAATCCAATATGGAATAGGAACATGTTATTCTTTCATAATGTCTTTAGATTCTATAGACATGCAAAATTAGCATTATGCGTTCATTAAGTAGACCAGGCTTCACATGCATCCGGGTATGCAGGATCATGATGGGCCAAAGAGTGGCAATATGATGCGTATATGGCTGATGACTTTTTTTTACCCAAAATTGATGAAATGAAAAGGGTTTTTAAAGGAGATTCTCAGCCTTCCACCAATATAAATTATGCTTTACTTTGAATTTAATAAGTAATTATTATCTATTTTCTATTAGAATTACTTACTAAAGTTCTACTCATAGGCTGATTGAAAACATCTATAACTTTCTCTCAAACGGTATCACATTTTTGAATCTAAAACACAAGGCTACATTCTATGCTTCGCATAATATAGGATTAAAAAAGAGAAAATAAATTTCATGAAGTTTTGACCAAGTTAAGGTGGTCGACATACCAGTTTTTATATTTTTTAAAGTTGTAATAAAAAATTCATAATTAGTTATTTATTTGGAAAAAAATTACCAAAAAATATGCATCACATTTGGACATGAGTCCTACTTATATATAAAAATATTATAAAAAAATATTATCATTTTATTATGGTTAGGGTGGTCAGACAGACACCTACTTTATTTTTCCCTGAAATTTAAGTATTGTTGCATTGAAATTTCAAATTTTCACCAAATAGATTTTTTTTTTAAATAAACCCAGTAGTTTAGAAACTACGTTCAATTTTCTACATATTCTATTCTTACATATTTTGAAATAATATAGATAATTTATTCGAATTTTGGTGTCGTTGCCTAACACCATTTTTCTAATTTTTTGCCACTTAAGGGCCTATTTTTTTCAATGATGATCCTATACATACTAACCGCCATTTAATTAATCAAGTTCACCTTAATCCATTCATCGACCAATTAAAATCATTAGGTTCATTCCCTAAGGTTGTTCCTTTTTAATTAAATAAATCAAACTTTATTTAGTTAAAATCTCAAAAGTCATTTCCCATCCCTTTTGATTTAAATAAATCAAAGTATTTAAATCAAATAAGTCAAAATCATCTAATCATCATTAAGCTAAGCTAATCTTGATTAACCTAACCTAACTACCCATCAAATCCTCTAGATATTCCCACTTGCACAAATAAATCCATTTATTGATTTATTAAAATCAGCATTTTCACTCAACATGGCATCTTCCCTCAAATTTGAATTCAAAAGCAAGTTGAAAGGTACATCCAATAAGGCATTTAATAGGTTTTACATGTCTCTTACATGTCCCTTGCACAAGTCAAACTCAACATTAACTCTCATTTCAAATTTGAAATTTCTAAGTACATTTCCCAAATCTTGCACATCCCTCAACCAATGGAAAGATGACAAGTGGCCTCTTTTCATTGGTCTATTTTTAATCCCACATTCATCCATTTGGCCAATCCCTCATCAAGAAAATCTATAAATGAAAGGCTTCATTCTTGTTCAAATCCTCCACAATCCTTATGCAAGGTCACTCTCTTAAACTGAGAACTGATTTTGTTCATTCATCATCTTGATCATCAACATATCATTTTCATATCATGGAGCTTAATCAAGGATTGGGAAAGGGCTTCTTTCCATAGAAGCACGAATCCACTATAAGATGTTAGTTTGATTATTAGAATGATTTTTTCCATGTTTTGCTTGCTTCTTTTCCATTATTCTTGTGATTAGATGAATCTCATAGGGAATCTTTGTTTGCTTTGGTTTACTAACAATGCTAAGGGCTTTTTTTTTTGATCTAATGCAGATTTAAGGTTCTACATTTTGCGCTAGGAGGGTTGGATATCATTATTTCTAATCTTTTCTTGAAATTTCTGGGTTTTTCTTCACACACAGGAATTCCAATGTGGCCTCGTCAACGTCACTATTTTGGCAACACAGGCTCGTCAACATTGTTGTTTTGACACTACGGGCTTGTCAGCATTGCTATATGGCATCACTTGAAACATAAACTACACTGCTGGACTCATCCTACCAAAAATTTTGAATTTTAAACTCCACCGCTGGACTCACTGACCTACAGAGAATTTCAAAAAAAGTCTAAACTTCAATGCTAGACACAAACCATGACACTAGGTGAAAAGAGTGATGCAGTTGAGCTCTCTATCCCAACACAGAGCATCATTGACTGGTGAGCGACACTTTGAGGGCACCGCTGGGAGAACAAATTGTGACGCCTTCATGAGTTGCGACGCTAGGAGACAGTAAAAAGGGAAAATTTAATTTTAGCACATGCTTTTTATTTATGACTGATTTTTCCTCTATTTTCTGCTTTTTCAATTTCTGTATTTTTCAAGAATCTAACTGGTTTTTCTCACTTGTAGGTTGTAAATCAAAAACAAAGGAAGGAGAAATACGAGGACAATGCCTTAGGAAATCAAAGTGTTTTTGAACACTTTAGTGGTTTTTTAACACTACTTTAAGAATTTGTTATCTCCTCTTTCTTAGGACACTAACCTTCTTTTGGGCTTAAAAAGAATTTTCTTGTTTATTTCTTGCAAAGGTTAAAATGAACAATAGGATCAACAACTTACTAGATTTTTTTTCAATAATTGAACAAAATGTCTTCACTTGTGATTTGCGCTCTAAAATGAACTCACATTTTGCTTTAAGGATTTAAAAAGAATAAGTGTAGCTTTGTTTTTGTGAGGGATTACTTAGACTAAAGCTATTGAAAAGGGATGCATGCGCTTCTCTCGTGCTTGATAGCAATCTTGAGAATCAAAAGGCCCTTTTCATGACTTTGGGTTAAGACAAAGCAATCACCTCCACACTTTGATTTGGGCTTAAAATTGAACAACATATTGTGCGAGTGTGAGTGGGGGAATTGTTGCATATATTCTCTCTCCTTATTGCCAACAAGGATTGATTGAGTTACTAACATTGTGCTTCATTTGCTTTTGTTTATCCCTAGAGGGCCTACCTTGGGGATAAAGTACTCACCTGGGGAACGAATCAACTCGATAACACTCTAAAGCCAAGTTTATTTCGGTCAGATATAAATGTGATATTGGAAGAAACACCAATATCACGCGGGTTGACTCCCTACAAGATGGATTTGAAAGGGGGACCTGCCATTGGGTCAACTCCTATGAATGAAAAGCTCTACTAAAACCCATGTGCTAGAATTTTCCAAAATCCTTAATCTATTTGTTAGTGCAAGAACGGTCATTTTGAAGTCGTCACACCTTACGGTCTCTAGTAAGTAGAAATGAAAGCATGCCATGGGAGTTTCATGGGTGTTGAAGCTTGGCTGCCCTAATTGATGCTAATGAGTCGTGGAGGGGAGCCAAGCAAGGGAAGTATCAACCATTCACTAGAGATAAGCTGAGCTGACTTGTCCAAGTGGGAATCCAAATAATATTGTCTTACACATCTGTGGATTGTACTTGTTCTGGGTTGCTAAAATGCATTGCTTGATTGAAAACATCATGGAAACAAACACTTAACATCATCCAAATTTCAAACCCTTTTGAAGACAAATACAATTGACTCAATCTATATGTTATTGCTTTCCCTTGGGATTCACATCCTTAGAGGTTTCTAAACATTAGATTATATCTCAATTTGTCTCCTTAAGTAAACAATAGGAAAACCCTTTCCTTAAGTTCATTGAATTTCCACATAATATATCTTTGGAGTTTGAATATCAAATTAAGACATTGGACATCTTAGTTTGAAAATTAATCAACAAAGAAAGTGTTTGTGGTTAAAAGAATCCATTAAGCAAAGATTGATTCAATTGGACCCCACACATGTGCTTGGCATCTTTTGGTCATATAGTTTTCATGCAAACATTGGTCTTTTGATATTGAATTACTCTTAGAGAAAGGCATGTTCATCACTATCTTGGCCTATTAAACAAGTCCTTCCTAGATTTATTTAGGATCAAAATCAAACACCTCATCCATCCAAACATTTATCATCTTCATCCCCCAAACAACTTTAGAGCTTTTGGAAACATCATTCTAGACTTAGGTGTTTCATCAAAATAAAAAATCACCGCATTTAGTTAGATGTATGGGAATGCATCTTTTCTCATACATTTAATTGAATTAGCAATCCTTTGAACAAATTCATCCTAAGATCACATCCAACATCTTAGGGTTTACATGTTCATTATCCAATCAAACCCTAAGTCTAGCATTGATCCAAAGTCCATAAACATTCAACACTCATATCATTTACACCTTTCATTCTTCATCTTGTCATTGGTCCTAAGAACCTTAGAGGTCACTTTTGCAACAAGGTTAAATCACAAGGAGAACATGGAATAGAAACTTTATCCATACATCATGAGTAATCCAAATCAATTGAATTTTCATATCCTTACAATGCCGATTGATTATCAAAACTCACACAATCCATACATGGGATCATTACCTTCTACAAATGTCAATGGCACAATGAGTGTGAGTATGCCCAAATGAAAGATTGCAACACATTTCTCGATGATAGATCTAAATCCAAACCTACAATTCTATCAACCAAACAATCAATGCATGAGCCTTCAAATGAACAACATCATCCCACCAAATCCCTACATTCCAAATGAGAATGTACCAAGTAGAAGTTTTCCAAACAAAATTCCAACAAAATTTGGGATGGATACATTTACAAATCATACGAATATTCCAAACATGAACAATGGTCAATTTCAACCTATCATGCCAAATTTAAACATCATCCCAAATCAGAGCATTGTCCAAAATCAATTTGTCCATGATCCCATTCAAAAATCACAAGTATGCATCCCAAATCTGCTTGAACAAAAATTGAATCAACTATATCAAGGGATTCAAGATCGAAATCAAGATCACATTTGGCGAGATCAAATTGCTACACTTACCAAGATAGTTGAGTCATTGCACCAAGAGACATCTCCACCACCATTACCCATATCAACATCATTCCTTGGTTTAGGGCTTCCCCATTTACCTAGCACCAATCACTCCATCCAAATCAATGCACCTAACACTAATCAAGCCATCACATCAAATCCTTGGAATATACCATCGACATCACACCAACAAATGGTATCTAATCAAATGACAACATAAAACCTAAAAAATCAAAATATGGTCTCCCAAGGACCTATCACCTTGGTCATTCTGACTATTCCCATCACCTTGATCACTCCAACCACCCCTATAACACCCACCATATCTCAAACCCTCATGATCACTCCAAGCGTATCTTAACCACTTGTCACTACATCCAAGACGATTCCAAATACACCACCACTACAACCAAAACCAAGTGCAATAAGTCAATATTGTAACATCGCACTAAAAGCACATCAAGCCTACCAACAAGCACTTCAACAATATCAGGTGGTTCCACAAACTTCTCAAGCTACCCACACTACTCAAGCTACCCAAGCCTCTCAAGATACCCAAAAAACACAAGCACAAACATGAAAAATGATAGCTATTGGGGATAACGATGAACTTTCAACCACTATTGATAGCATTGACAATCTCCCCACCACAATTGCTGAAAGCATTGATCAAAGTCTATGCATCGAACATAACATTGTAGATGTTTCTATCTCATCCAAAGATAAAATCAACATAGGTCAAGAGTCACTTTTCAATCGTGATCAAAATTTTCCAACAATACCCAAAAATGATCCAATTCAAGAAATGTCAACATCATTTGACCCTATGGTTGAAGACATTAGAAATCCCTCCACCACAATTGTTGAAAACAATGATCAAGATCTATCAATCAATAAAGATATTTTTGCCTCATCCAATAAAACATTGACCAATGATCATGTTGAAAATGTCTCTACATTGCCTCATGAGTTAGAGGGAATATCTCAAGAATTTATTCTAAAGTATGATCAATGTCTTTCACCAAAGTTTGACAAGAGTCCTTTCCAAGACATATTGACATCCTTTGACCTCATAATTGCTAATGTTGAAGGAGTTTTCAACTTGACAGCTGATCCAAGTCCACTCAAAGATCAAGAGGATATTGAGCCATTCTCCATGCCTAATTACGACATCCAAGAACCCTTTGTAAGGAATCCATCCTTTGAAACTAAACCATGTCAAGAACTTGATCCAAAGCATGTCGAAAGCAACCCTGAAATCATTCAAGATCAAGAATTTGTATCTTCAAGATACTAAAATAATCTAATGGACACTCTCCTATCTATGCAAGATGATCATATCCATGTAGCACATACTCCTCCATCTACCCATGAGATGCTTTCTGTGGATGGACACGTAGATGATCTTCATTCAGAATGGGATTCCTCTACTTCTGATATTATTATACAAAAAGAATAGGTTATTAATTCCTACAGTCAAACTAAGTTGTCAAAATCAGGATCAAATATGTCCCAAACTCAGACTGAGGACATCATGAATAAATATATCCAACATTATCCGCTCAAGAAAATGATTCAAACAAAACAATATAATTTAGAGTTAGCGGCTCAACAAGAAATTGAAATAACGCTACCTACTTGCAAGGTCATTTATCGCAGAATGCATTCTAAACAAGAGCTCCAAAGATAGGCGTAATCAAAGCATGAAGGTACTACTACCTCTATACTCGGGGCAATTTTATCTAGTGCAAGCATCAAGATAGGGAGCACGAAGAGTCCTTACGATGAAACCAATGCCAATACTACAACCAGCCACGTGATGAATCTTCATCCACCCATCACCTCATCCATGAATTGGGACCAACATCAAAAGAAAGATTTGAATCAAAGCGCAAAGAATGTTATTAAAGCAAAGAAGCTGGAAAGCATAATAGACAACCAAATACAAATGGATACCAAAATACAAAAGAAAGACTATCCCTATCAAACTTGATTAGTCACATAAACTATGGGGAAAAATAAAAAAGGGAAAAGTATCCATCAAAGATGTCTACAAAAGAAAAAGCAAGCTTTTCAAGCGACGTACAAAGTGTATCAAGCAGTTGGTCCTAATTCCATGCACACTTTCGTATCCACCCATCATTGCTCATCTTCCCAAGTTTGGAGAGTCAAAGGTTCCAAACTGTCAACCAATCCATCTCTTATCCCTAAACGCACTCCATCCACGCCTCCACGCATAATATCCAATTCTCACATTGACCATAAAATAAGCAATGACCTTTCATCATAAGGATTCAGAAGGCACTCTATCATGATGTATGCACCAAGACAAAGTCAACTCTGGTATTGACAAAGTAGATAGAATCTCAAAAATTGCATTCAAGTGCACGTATCTTAGCAAAGCAACTCCTTCAAGTAGGATATTGATGGCACATTATGACAAAGCAACATCTACATCAGCAACACCTGTGATTTAGCATGTTTCCAAAATCTATCAAAAAATCAAAAATAAAAAAAGAAAAAACAATTCCAGAAAAATAAAAAAAAGGGATTGAAAACAAGAAAGAAAAAATCGTCCTCTAGGGAAAACCACATGGGTGGCACTTTGGGAAAGACCATGATGAAAACCTGGCAAACAGGCATCATGTGTAGAATCGAGCATCTACGTATGCCACTTCAGTTGAAATCATCTCATCCCATCCGTAATAAATCCAACATTCTTTCCATAACATCCATAATAAATCCAATATTCCATCCATCCCATCCATAATAAATCAATTCATCCATAAACCATTTATCCAATCCATTTTCATCTATCTGCATCCATAGTCCAAGTTATCTTGATCTTGATGAAATTTTGGGGCACATTTTACACTTGCTTATGGTAAACATATTGGCATGGGTCATTTTCCTATCCTATACAACATTATCTCGACATGAAGCATTATCCAATGAGCATTCTTTATCAATAATTTTATCTTATTGCAAGATGATCCATATCCCTCCATCCATACACCTATCCAAGGATCCATCCATCGCATTCTGTACATTGCTAGGCACTGGGGGTAGATATTTAGATCTTGCTTCAGGAATAAATCTTGATCTATATCCTCCAAATTATGTGGTGATCCAAACATTGGAAAACATGAAATCAAATTGGTCCACCACTTGTGAGGAAAAATCCAAGTCACTAGCCATGGCATATTTTGACTAGAGAACATGTCCTTATCAAGCTTCATCAAACATTGAACATTAACTAAATAATCGCTTATCGTTTTGCACCTAGTTGCACTTCACAAATCATACCTAATCATTTGAACAACTTTTTGTTCCAAATCATTTCATCAATCTTGGACTAATCAAATCCAATCAATCCATAATTTTGGGATATCCTTCCCAATCATTGTGTTGCTTAACACTATCCTTGCATTGTTGTGTATCCTCAACAATGTTATAATCATCAATCCCGATCAATCAATCCTTGAACTCTTTGGTGCATCCTCAACAATGTTATCATCATCAATCTTGATCAATCAAATCCATCATTATCTTGGGATATCCTTCCTGATTCTTGTGTTGCTAAACACTATCCTTGCATTGTTGTGCATCCTCGACAATGTTATCATCATCAATCCCATCAACATCTCGATCATTGTGTTTCGTAACACTATCCTTGCATTGTTGTGTATCTTCAATAATGTTATATCATCAATCCCATCAACATCCTAACTTGTGTTGTTGATACCATCCTTGCATTGTTGTGTATCCTCAACATTGTCAATAATATCATCATCAACTGATCAATCAACCTAGCTTGGTTTTCGCGAAAATCCTAAACATGAACCCAGTATCATCACACATCCATATCAAAATTGTCAAAACTATACAAAATCCAAAAACATCCAAACATATCAAAATACAAAATACTCAAAAAGTCGAAAACATCAAAAACATTGAATCAACTACGCCATCTCCTCGAAAGCTTAAACGTAGGAAAGGCTAAGCTTTTATCAGCCCCTAGACATCAAAATCAAAAAATTCAAAAACATACATCAAAACCAAAAACATTCAAAACATCAAATCCAAAACATTCAAAACATCAAAATCCAAAAACATTCAAAAGACACAAAACCCCAAAAACATCGAAAAAATAAAAAATCAAAACATTTGTAAAATCTCAAAACCCCAAAAAAACATCCTCAAAACATTTCAAAACATCAAAAATATCTAAATATTTGAAAAAATCCATCTGTCTCATCTCGCTTACACTCACAATAATCAATCATTGATAATAAATTGATCATCACCTTCATCCTTTGGAAACAAACAAAACAACAATTGGAAAAAGTAAGCTTGAAATCAGAAATAAAAAAAGCAAAACAACAAAACTCAAAAAATATCAAACTCTTTGGTCATTTTAGACATGTCACCAACCTTATATCAAATAAAATTTATCAATCAACTTATCAAACCATCATCATCCTATACAATGCATGTCCTAGGATATATCATTCAATGGGCATCATTTTGCTATCAATGATTCTTATCCTATCAAAATAAACCTTTACCGAAGGTAATAAAGAACATTGGTCAACAGGCGTTTGATCTTTCTTTTGATTTATCTTATTGTTCTCATTCCAAGGACCTCTCGATGATATCCAAATAAAGGATTTAGAGAGATAGGAATGGGGCAATGATCATTATCTTTTCTCTGTTGTGCTTGTTGGACGTTGTTGTAATATAACTTGGCGAATACTTACTTTGTTAGGTACGTCCTAGCAAGGTTTCCGTATGTCAAGTGTGAACAAGAATACTCCTATCTGTTTGTTGAGTCAAAGTCCATCGCACCAGGTACAACGCCATCCTGGTTCTTTATACCTTGATGTAATCATATATTCATACATGCATAATCAAATATAAGGTAAGGATCTCTTTGCAAATCCCAATCCTTGATAAGAAAAATCATCCATCTATCATCATCTACCATCATATCATCCTAATAAAGTCTTGTTAGATCATGATTCTGTTGGATCCCTCTTGTCATGATCTCTCATTTCCACTAACATCATCATCACCAATGCATCCATCATGCATCCATCATGCATCCATCCTGCATCCACAAACCATCAACATGCCACATATCATTCATATCATACATAATAGGAAACATCTATCATTTCACATGCATTGCATTTGAATCATCATCATAATATAGATCTATTAGTCAAAGCATCTCATAAACCATCACATTTTTCATAAATCATCCATTTTCATAATCACATCATATCATCATCATAATATAGATTTGTTAGTCTAAGCATCTCATAAATCACCCATTGCATAATCACAACATATCACATCATCAATCTCATCCATCTCACATCATATCATCATTTAAGTTGTTTAGGATAATATAGATTTGTTATTCTAAGCATCTTAAAATCATCTCATTTGCATCATCATCCATAACCATCCATTTTGAATCTTTATCGAGATCGACCCTCAAATCAAATCTCTTTGCTCGATCTCTCGAGGGGCAATGTACTAGTGTACTTTCGGGGCATCCAAAAAATAAAAAATTTAAATTTCAATCATGTAGTTTATTCTTTGAACCAACGCGCTACATTCTCAAAGAAGGGAAAAATGTAGACATGCAAAATTAGCATTATGCTCATCATAAACCAGCTCACATGCATCCACTCATTTAATTAATCAAGTTCACCTTCATCCATTCATGATAAATTAAACTCATTAGGTTCATTCCTATGGTTGTTCTTTTAATCAAATAAATCAAACATTCATTTAATTAAATCCAAATGCATTTTCCATCCTTTTCTAATTTAAATAAATCAAGTATTTAAATCAAATAAGTCAAAATCATCTAATCATCATTAAGCTAAGCTAATCCTAATTAAACTAACCTAACTACCCATCACATCCTCTAGATATTCCCACTTGCACAAATAAATCCATTTATTCATTTATTAAAATCAGCATTTTCACTCAACATGACATCTTCCCTCAAATTTGAATTCAAAAGCAAGTTGAAAGGTATATCCAACAAGGAATTTAATAGGTCTTACATGTCTCTTACATGTCCCTTGCACAAGTCAAACTCAACATTAACTCTCATTTCAAATTTGAAAATTCCCCCTCTTGGGCACATTTCCCAAATCTTGCACATCCCTCAACCAATGGCAAGTTGACAAGTGGTCTCTTTTCATTAGTCTTTTTAATATCACATTCATCCATTTGGCCAATCCCTCATCAAGAAAATTTATAAATGAAAGGCTTCATTCTTGTTCAAATTCTCCACAATCCTCATGCAAGGTCACTCTCTTAAACTGAGAACTGATTTTGTCCATTCATCATCTTGATCATCAACATATCATTTTCATATCATGGAGCTTAATCAAGGATTGGGAAAAGCACTTATTTCCATAGAAGCACCAATCCATAATAAGATGCTAGTTTGATTATTAGAATGATGTTTTCTATGTTTTTCTTGCTTCTTTTGCATTATTCTTGTGATTAGATGAATCTTATAGGGAATCTTTGTTTGCTTTGTTTTACTAACAATGCTAAGGGATTTTGTTTTTGAGCTAATGCAGATTTAAGGTTCTACAGATTCCTCTTGTTATTTGTTCCATTTTGAAGCATTCACATGTTATTTCATAGGAGCATTTTGATAAGTTTGCATATAACTAGCCCATGTTTGAGGTTTATAATCATTTGCAGATTTTAGGTGCTTCATCATGGCACTAGAAGAGTGCTATTGACAGCCAAATGTTTCAAATGATTTATGTTTTGAATCTAGATTTGATTAGAATCACTATTTTGTGAAAACTAACTCTTTCAAATCATTTTGCTTTTGAATATGTAAAACATTTTCCATGAAGAATATTAAAAAAAAAATGAACTTTTCCTCTACCCAGATTTTTAAGAATACAGATTTTTATGATTATCTCATGCTTGTGGTAGATATTATAGAAACTATCAGGAATCTTATAATCTGAATTTGCTTCCACTTCTAGTTTTATGAATCATATTTCTCTTTAATTTTTGTTTAGCTAAACATTATGAGCTTCTGCTGTATTGGTACCATAATCATGTAGCTTTCCTTCCTAATGCTGGAAATTTTTTTTTGAGTCATTTTAAACTGGGAATTTGTGCTCACAAGTTGACTCCCTTAATTTGTTGTTTCTATACGAAGGAATATCTCTGGAGATGTCAGGGAAGGTAGTGGTGCCTCCTTCCAAATCAGTCTTTGACACTAAAAATATCATGATTGATGGATTCTTAAGGAAAAATATGCATTGGTAAAGTTCCATGTCATTTACTTTACAACCATACCATCATTTTCCAGAGGACCTTTGCACATTTATAAAAGCCAAGGCAGGGGTGTATCTAATCAAAAATTTATTCTTATGGCTCCTCATATCATTTACATCATTATACATCTGAATAATACAAAAAAAAAGAGAAGATTTCTAGAACCCCAAATTTGGAATCCTTCCTGATTTCTTTTAACGCAAATAGTCAACTTCATAATGCTTGAAACCTCTTTGTTCCTCTAGTAGAGAGAAAGCAGCCTCATCCAATCTTATCACTACATGTCCAAAGTCATTCATATTTCTTACAAACATTCAGTCTTGAATAATTTTCTCTTGAGTATGGTAACCATTGAACTTGGTGTGATTTATGCTATATCTTGCAAGTTTGAAAGCAACAAGGAAAATATTAGGGACAGTGACTTTCTACGTGTATCTCCCCTAAGGCAGTGAGCTTTGAATAGATTCGGTCAACATTGCCAGTCTCTTCCATGCCCCTCATGGATTTCTTTGTGTGGAGATTTCTCAACAAAAAGATCATTTACTCTTGCATTCTGGGTGCACATTTCTTTGCTAAATTTGCATTCAAAGGTGAAATCATTCTCAGCATATAGTCAATATGATTTCTTGCCTTCATTTCTTTTTAAATCTTTGTCTTGGGCGAAGCACTTCCAGTAGATAAGTGTAGTTATTTCTATCAGATCTGACAAATCTTTTCTCTGTGCATGTCTGTATCCTTTTTCAAAGATCCCATTTGTACACAGGCAGGTAGAATGTGGAAAAAGGCTAAGGAATTTGTATTTACACCTGCCCATTGCATTTGCTCTAAAATTTCTAAAGCCTTTTCTTTTAAGCAATGATGCATTTTTGTGGAAGCATAAACAAGGCACATGAACTAATTGATAGAAGGGAAATGGTGTGGTCTTATGGCCCGCAATGATTGTAGCCATATAGCAGAAGCAACAGTGAAATCAATAGCAGTTAAGGAAATCCAAAATGAGTTAACTTGATTGTTTTTTTGACATTGATTATTCCCTTGACTTTATTGGTGACTTTACCCACTATCTTTCACTTGCACGCCATTCAATCAATTTGAAGTTTGTAGACTTTCTAGGCCTATGCCTACGCCTTCCTATACATTTTTCATGCCTAGGCCTACACATTTAATCTCACACGTGTATATTGTTTACATAGATTTGCAGATCTTCCTTGTGATACAAATTTGTCACCACTTTATGCATTGGTATCACTACTTTATTTAAAATCTTCATGCATTGATATAAAGGTTTCCTATGCATGTAAACTCTATGATTTCTACAATCTTAAATGTGTTTATAGAAGCCATTAGTCACTCTCATTTACTCGATCTTGTAGACTACATTAAGGCTTGGAAATCAGTGATGCATACACAAGATATAGTTATTAGAAAAATTTTATCAGCATAGGTAGGCAACCAATATCTTACTAAATGTTGTCTACTTTAACCAAGCAGTTCAAAAAACTTTTAAATCTCTTTGTCTGTGACTAGCGCATAAACCCAAAAACTTTTAAATTTCTTTGTCCTGGACTTAGGCAACATCTTTAAAACAACATATTCGATATTTCTTGGTGTTGCTTTTAGTTGCAAGAAAAGAGGAGCAGGCTCATCTTTTTTTGTACTTTTGTTGAGTGTCATGCACAGTGTTCACAAGACACAAATCTTGGAGATAAGACTTTTCACCAGTCGGTCACCTTTTGAATGAATCTAGCATCGATTGAGATCAAAATTTGTGCCAAATCAAATCTTCAAGAAGAATATCCCCATGATATAACTTTTGATTTTTTTTAATTTTTGAATGCTCTAATGTTAATTACGCATTGTTATACTAGAAATGAGTTGATATTAATTACTGCTTTGGCTTTCAAATCAATAGGACTCCTGATGGACTCATGAGGCTTTCATGCAATTTTTGAGAGAGAATTAGGGAAGTTATTAATGAGGATTTTGGAAATGACATGTGTGGCGTGTGGAGATTTGACAGGGAGAACCAGAGGTCAAAGCTCATAACTCCATACCGATTATCTGAAAATTGAGAAAATCAAGGAGATGGTCTATAAGAATCACGATCAATTGAGGAAAGTCTTTGGTGATTGGTGGATACGTGGAGTCAGAGCTGTCAAAGCTGACAGGGCATCCTGCAATATTTACAATTTCAAATTTTCAATTCATGTTGATGTTGTAGTGATGTCTTCATTTCTATTCATGAAAACTTAAAGCTTTGGCCGGTCATGTAATTTGACTCTTTTTGTGCAGATCTTTAGTTGACGTGTAATCCTTCTTGAGAATCGATCACTGCAAAAGGGAGGCTTTGTATTTAATTAAGAAGTGATTTATCAATAATTAGTATAAATTGTTTCAACATGAACATTCCAATATCCACAACTAATATAAGCAATGCCAAAGTCTAAAAATTGAGGAGAAAAGATAGATTTAAAACATCATCAATGAAGTAACTTTTTTCTTTAATGATTTAGCTGATTATTTGTGAAATTATTCATTATGTTTGCAATTATATTATCATTGGAATATCATACTTCTTATCTATGAAAACTTTGTACTGTTTGCAAGGAAGGTGAGCATGAAGAGGGTTGGCATTGAAATGGGACATTGGGCTCAAGCGAAGGCAAGCGAGATTGGAGAGTGAAGAAAATCGGACATTTAAATTTAAAAACTCACAAAAGAATTTTTTAAATGCTTATTGAAATATCCTAGAGCCTCCATTTACTGCTTTAATTTTTTGTTTTAAGCCAACTAGATCATTGTTTTCTTTCGATGTTGGATTAAAATTGATCATTATAAATTCACTAGAATTTGGGTTTTGAGGTTTAAAATCGAACAATAAATCTAACACTTCTAATTTGGTGCTTAAAAAGGAATTCATTTCTACTTTGAAGTTAAAATGAACAAGTTCTTTCATGTTTTTGTAATCTTTTTTGCAAAGTAATTTCACTTAAAAAGACATATGTGCTTCTCTTGCACTTCACACCGACCTTGAGAATCAAAATCCTTTTTAATGACATTAAGTTGCATAAAAGATTAACTCCACATTTCTATTTGGGCTTAAAATTGAACAAAATATTGTGCAAGTGTGAGTGGAGCATTCTTGCGTATATTCTCTCTCTTTGTTGCAAACAAAGATTGATTGAGTTACATATATTATCTTTACTCATTTTTGTTTATCCTAGCGGGCATGACTTGGGGAAAAAGTACTCACCCAAGGGAATGACTCCACCGGTAACACTCTAAAGCCAAGAGTATTTCCAATCGGGATATAAATATGTGGGCATTGGAGTAAACACTAGTATCACGTGGTTGGCTCTAACGAGATGGATCGAAAAGGGGACTCTCTCTGTATGGGTCAATCTCCACAAACAAAATTTTTAAAATAAAACCCTTGTTTGTAGTGGCCTATTAACCCATTCACTGAGTTTATCAAAGTGGTGCATTGGAACTTAGATTCCAAGAAGTTACTTGCCATGTCCGATCTTGGTTAAAATATAGAGGTTAAGACTTCATTCTTAACATACCTTTATATTCTTTCCTTGGTTGCATGTAAAGTCATCTCTTCTACTACGAAGGGCATGAGGGAAACCCACCAAGAAAAACATACCAATTGAGGTAGGATGTTATATTGCTTGTGAGTCAATTTGAAAACGTAGTGGTTTGATCAAAAACATTTGAAAACCAACATTCAACATGAGCATAAAATCTCAAACCCTTTAGGAGAAGCAAATATCCTTGAACAAATTCACATGTTATTGCTTGCCCTTGGGATTCATATCCTTAGAGGTTTGTAAACATTTGGATTTCATCTCAATTTTCTCCTACTAAAGTCAATATTAGGCAACCCTTGTCCTAATTTCTTGGAACTTCCACATAGCACTTTGTAGGAAAAAAATAAGTTGTGACATTGGAAATTTAGTTTGAAACCTAATCAAGACTGTGTTTGTGGTAAGAAGAATCCATTAAGTAAAGATTAAATCAATTGGACCCCACATATGTTCTTGGCATCTTTTGGTCATATGGTTTTTATGCAAACATTGATCTTTTGATTTTGAATTACTTTTAGAGAAAGGAATGTTCTTCACTATCTTGGTCTCAGAAACAAGTCCTTCCTAGGTTTATTTAGGATCAAATCAAACATTTCACCCATCCCAAACATTTATCAAAATCCATCTCACCAAACAACTTTAGAGCTTTGGAAACATCATTCTAGACTTGGGTAGATCATCAAAATCAAAATCACCTTGTTTAGTTAGGAGTATGGGAATGCATCCTTTCTCATGCCTCTAGTTAAATTAGCACCCCTTTGAACAAGTTCATCCTAAGATAACATCTAACATCTTAGGGTTTACAAGTTCATTATCTAATCAAACCAATCAAAATCAAACCCTAAGTCTAGCATTGATCCAAAGTCCCTAAAAGTTCAACACTCATAGAATTTCCCCTTTTCATCCTTCATCTTGTCATTTGTCCTAAGAACCTTAGAGGTCACTTTTGCAACAAGGTAAAAACACAAGAGGAACATGGAATATAAACTTGATCCATACATCATGATTAATCCAAGTCAACTAAGCTATCAAAGCCTTACAACACCGATTGATTATCAACACTCAAATCTATGCAAACCATACATGGGATAGTTACCTTTGACAAATGTCAATAGTACAACAAATGTGAGTATTTCCAAATCAAATTTTGGGACACCTTTCCCAGTGGTAGATTTAAATCCTAGTCCAAATCTACAAATCCACCAACCGAACAATTAATGCATGAGCCTTCAAACGAACAATGTCATCCCACAAAATCCCTACATGCCAAATAAGAATGTACCAAGTACAAGTTTTCCAAACATGAATCCAACAAACTTTGGGATAAATATGTTTGCAAATCATACAAATATTGTTCAAAATCCAAACAAGATGTTAACAACTCCAAGTCAAGGTAACGCCATGCAAAATCAAAGTTACCTTAATCAAGGAAATGTGGTTCCCAACAAAGTTCAACTTCAAATGACAAATTTAAACATCATCCCAAATTAGAACATTATCCAAGATCAACTTGTCCATGATCCCATTCAAACACCACAAGGGCACATTCCAAATCTACTTCAACAAAAGTCAAATCAAGGGAATCAAATTCAAAATCAAGATCAAATTTTGCTAGAGAAACTTGCTTCACATGCCAAACTAATTGAATTATTGAGCCAAGAGATATCTTCACTCCAAATTCAATACACTCTTCCATTGGTTGAATCATGTCATCAAAGCATTGAGCTGAGTCCACCACCACATCAAGAACAATATCTCCAATGTCAAGAAGCTAGATATCAAGATCGACCACATCAACAAATCCAACCCCCACATCATGAAGATCAATCACCATGTCTCAAAAATAAATTACCCCATCTCAAAGATCACTCGCCAAATCTCCAAAAAAAACCACAAGGTCAATTTAAAATACAAGTCTCACAGGGTAATAAGCAGAAATACACACCACTTCGGAGACCAATCGAATTAGTCCTGCAATAGTTGGTACAAGAAAATCTCATCAAAATCCCTGTTTATGCAAACTATCAAGAACCAGACATAAAATCGCCAGGGTATAATGAGAAGCACCTTTGTGATTATCATAGAATAAAGGGACACAAAACATCAGATTGTGTTCAAATCAAAAAACACATCCAAGACCTGATTGATCAGAAGATAATCACTATTGGGGACAATGATAGCATTGGCAATTTTTCCACCACAACTTTTGAAAACAAGGAGAAAGATCAATCCATCACTAAGCACCTTGAAGCTATGTCTACTTCATCCGAAGATCAAATCAACATACATCAAAAATCACTTTTCAATCATGATCAAAATCCACCAAAAATACCCAAAAATGATCAAATTCAAGAAATGTCAACATCATTTGACCCTATGGTTGAAGACAGTGGAAATATCTCTACTACAATTGCTGAAAATAATGTTCAAGATCTATCCATCAATAAAGATTTTTTTGCCTCATCCAACGATGCATCAACCAATGATCATGTTGAAAATGTATCTACATCATGTGATAAGTTAGAGGACATATGTCAAGAATTCATTCCAAATCATGACCAACATCTTTCACCAAAGTCTAGCAGTGGTCCTTTCCAAGACATGTTGAGCCCCTTTGGCCTCACAATTACAGATACTGAAGGAATCCTCAACTTGACACTTGATCCAAGTCCACTCAAAGATCAAAAGGATATTGAGCCATTGCCCATGCCTAATGATGACATCCAAGAACCATTTGTAACCAATCCATCCTTTGAAACTGACCCATGTCAATAACTTGATCCAAAGCATCACGAAAGCATCTCTGAAATCATTCATGATCAAGAATTTCTATCTCCAATATACTACAATAATCTAATGGAAACTCTCCTATCTATACGAGATGTTACAAATGATGTTCACATAGCACATACTCCTCCATCTACCCATGAGATGCTTTCTTTGGATGGACATGTTGATGATCCTCATTCAGAACAAGATCCCTTTACTCTTGACATTATTACATAGAAAGAGTAGATTATTGATTCCTATAGTCAAACTGATTTGTCAACATCAAGATTAGATATATACCAAATTTAGACTGGGGACATGTATGAAGATATCCAACATTATCCACTCAAGGAAACAAGTCATACAAAACAGGATATTCCAAAGTCAATAGAGCAACAAATTAAAATAATATCATCTATAGTGGTCGTTTATCAGAGAGGGAATTCTAAACAAGAGCTCTCAGAACAGAGAGAATCAAAGCATGAAGGTACTACTACCACCATACTAGGGGCAACTTCATCTCAAGTAAACATCAACATAGGGAGCATGAAGAATCCTTATGATGAAACCGATGCCAATACTACAACCAACTACGTCATGAATCTTCATCCACCCATCACCCCATCCATGAATTGGGACCAACATCAAATGAAGGATGTGAATCAAAGCACAAAGAAAGTTATCAAAGAAAAAGAAGCTAAGAAGCATGAAGGAAAAATCAAATACAAATGGATACCAAAAAATACAAAGAAAGATCATCCCTATCAAACTCCATCAGTCAAAGAAACTATGGGGCAAAATAAAAATAGGAAAAGTATCCATCAAAGATGTCCACAAAAGAAAAATGAGGCTTGTCAAGTGATGTACAAAGTGTATCAAGCAGTTGGTCCTAATTCCATGCACACTTTCGTATCCACCCATCATTGCTCATCTTCCCAAGTTTGGAGAGTCAAGGGTTCCAAACTATCAACCAATCCATCTTTTTTCCCTAAACACACTCCATCCATGCCTCCACACATGATATCCAACTCTCACATTGACCATGTATTGGCAATGACCCTTCATTATAAGGATTCCAAAGGAACTCTATTGCGATGTGCACACAAAGAAAAATTTAACTTCAGTATCAACAAAGTAGATCAAGAATCCCAAAAGTTGCATTCAAGTGCATCTATCTTAGCAAAGCAGCTCCTTCAAGCAGGATATCAATGGCACATTATGACAAGGGCATCTACATTAGCAACATCTTGTGATTTAGCATGAGCTTAAAATCTTTTAGAAAAATACAAAAAATTAAAAAAAAATGAAAATCCAAAAAAATCAGAATAAGGATTGAAAATAGTAAAGAGAAAAAAATTGTCCTCTAGTGAAAACCACTACAGTGGAGCTTTGGGCAAGACCATGATGAAAACCTAGCAAATAGGTGTCATGTGTAGAATCGAGCATCTACGTGCGCCACTTCAAGGGAACACACCTCATCCCATCCATAATAAATCCATCATTCCATCCATCTCAGCTATAATAAATCCACTCATCCACAAACCATTTATCCAATCCATTTTCATCCATCTACATCCATCATTCGAGTTATCTTGATCTTGATGAACTTCGGTGAACACTTTAAATTTGCTTATGGTAAACATCTTGACATGGTTCATTTTCATTGTTGCTATCCTATTCAACATTATTTGAGCCATGAAGCATTATCCAAATCAGCATTCTTTATCTAAACACCTTATCTTATCGCAAGATAATCCTTGGCATCCTTTGCATGCTTACCATACATGCATCCATTCATGAAATTCCATACATTGCTAAACACTGGGGGCAGATAATTACATCTCACTTCAGGAATAAATCTTGATCTATATCCTCCAACTTATGGGGTGATCTGAACATTGGAAAATGTGAAATAAAATTGGTCCACCACTTGTGAGAAAAAATCCAAGTCACTAGCCCATGGCATATTTTGACAAAAGACATTCCTTATCAGTCTTCATCTTTCATCAAACATCAATCCAAGTAATCACTATTAGTTGCATCTAAGTTGCACTTCAAACATCACATCAAATCATCCAAACATCTTTTTTTCCAAACCAAGAATCATTAATCCTGATCAATCAAATCCAATCAATCCATAGTCTTGGGATATTCTTCCCAATCATTGCATTGCTTAACACTATCCTTGCATTTTTGTGCATCCTCAATAATGTTATCATCATCAATCATGATCAATCAATCTTTGCATTGTTGTGCATCCTCAACAATGTTATCATCATCAATCCCGATCAATCAAATCCTTGCATTGTTTTGTATCCTCATCAATGTTATCTTCATCACCAATCCATTGATTCGATCAATCAACCTTAGCTTGGCATTCAACAAAATCCCAAATAGAGAACTGATATCATCACACATGTCCATATCCAAATCGTCAAAATCATGCAAAAAATCTGAAAACATCCATAACATCAAAAAATCCAAAAAAACATCCAAAACACCAAAAATCTAAAAGCAAGTCAAAATTAGAAAAATATCAAAAACATGGAATCCAAACTACATCGTCTCTGAGCTCAAACGTAGGCAAGGCTAATCTTTGATCAACCCCCGAGACACAAAAACAAAAAAAACATTAAAAAAAAAAAATCCAAAAACATTTGAAATTTTGGAAAATCGAAACATTTGAAAAATCCAAAAAGACCAAAAAAATAGCCTCAAAACATTCCAAAAACATTAAAAACATCCAAATATTTGAAAAAATCCATCTGTCTCATCTCGCTTTCACTTGAAATAATCAATTATCTATATTAAATTGATTATTACCTTCATCCTTTAACAAAACAAATAGAAACAACCACAACAATCAATAGAAGTAAACTTCAAACACAAAATCAAAATTGAAGAAACAAACTGTTAAACACAAAATCAAACTCTTGATCATTTTTAGACATGTCAATCAACCTTATATCAAAAGCCTATCAAACAACTTATCAAACCATCATCATCCTATACAATGCATGTCCTAGGATATATCATTCCGACAATGGGCATCATTTTTGATATCACTTGGATTCTTATCGTATCAAAACAAATCCCTTTGGCTGAAGGTATGAAGAACATTGGCTTTTTGCGTACTTGATCTTTTCTTTTGATTTATCGTATTGCACTCATTCCAAGGACCTCTCGATGATATCCGAACGAAGGATTTAGAGAGATAGGAATGGGGCAACGATCATTATCCTTTTTCCTACTATGCTTGTTGGACATTCTTGTAAAATAACCGTGGCAAATACTTTCTCTGTTAGATATGTATAGAGGATGTTTTGGACAGCTTGTTGACTATTGCATTGATTGGGTATACCTTTCCGTGTTTTGGTCCGAGATGTTGGAAACTTCTAAAGTGCATCCTAGCAAGGTTTCCATATATCAGGTGTGAACAAGAATACTCCTACCTATTTGTCGAGTCAAAGTCCATCACACTAAGTACCATGCCATCCTGGTCCTTAATACCTTGATGCATTGTACTTATGCATGTTATCAAACATAAGGTAAGTGACCCTTTTAAAATCCCAATCCTTGATAAGAAAATCATCCATCTATCATCATCATTTCTCATCATCATATCTCATAAAGTTGGTTGGTTGGATCCTCTTGTCATCATCTAATGTCTTCTTTTCCTCACTAACATCACATCATGAATAGTTAATCATCATCACCAGTGCATCCATCCTACATCCACAAATCATTAGCATTCAACATATCATCTCACATGCATGTTCATCCTCGTAATATATATCTGTTAGTCTAAGCATCTCATAAAATCATCCAGCTCACATCATATCATCATTTAAGTTGTTTAAGATAATATAGATTTGTTATTCTAAGCATCTTAAAATAATCTCATTTGCATCATCCATAACCATCCATTTTGAACCTCTTTATTGCGAGATCAACCCTCAAATAGAATATTTTCGCTCGATCTCTCAAGGGGGAAATGTACTAGTGTACTTCTTTCCACTGAAGCAACTGAAAAAAATATAAAAGTTTTGAATTTTGATTGCAGCAAGTTTATTCTTTGAACGAATGCAGAAAGTACATTGCTTCAAAGAGGAGAAAAATGTAAACATGCAAAATTAGCATCATGCATTTAATTAGGTCCATTCATCAAGGAAACCGAGTTCACATTCATCCGCTCATAAAATTAATCAAGTTCATTAAATCCATTCATCAGGAAAATCAGGTTCATTTAATCTCTAAGGATTATCCACTTAAATTGAATAAATTAACTTTATTTAATTTAAGCCTATCATTCCCTCTTTGATTAAATAAATCAAGACTTTATTTAATTAAATCTCAAAAATCACTTTCCATCCCTTTTGATTTAAATAAATAAAAATATTTAAGTCAAATGGTTCAAAATAACCTAATCATCATCTAAGTTAATCTAATCCTAATTAACCTAACCTAACCACCCATCACATCCTCTAGCTTTTCCCACTTGCACCAATAAATCATTCTAATTCATTTATAAAATCAGCATTTTCTGTCAACATGGCATCTTTGAGGAATATTCCCTCAAATTTGAATTCAAAAACAAGTGGACATGTACATCCAACAAAGCATTTATGAGCTCTTACATGTCCCTTGCAAGTCAAACTCAAAATTTAACTCTGAAATTCAAATTTGAATCTCCCCCTCTTGGGCACATTGGCCAAAACTTGCACATTCCTCAACCTATCATAATGTGACAAGTGGCCTCATCTCATTGGTCCAATCTTTATCCCACATTGGTCCCTTTTGAGCACTCTTAGCATTTGAAATTTCATAAATAGAGGGCTTATTCTTCAGCAAATCCTCCACAATCTTAGCATTTCATCTCCACAACTTGATCTACATCTTCATGCAAAGTTACTCTCTTAAATTTAGAACTAATTTTTCTCTTCATCATATTGCATTGCATCTTGTGAGTTTTAGGAAGGATTGGGAAAGGGTAATTTGCACATTTGACACCAATACAATATGGAATAGGTACATGTTATGCTTTCATAATGTCTTTAGATTCCTCTTGTTATTTGTTGCATTTTGAAGCATTCACATGTTATTTCATAGGAGCATTTTGATAAGTTTGCATATAACTAACCCATGTTTGAGGTTTATAGTCATTTTTAGATTTTAGGTGCTTCATTAATTAATGTAGATGCACCACAGATAGAAAAGGAACATGGTATCTAATGAATATTGTTTCCGATCAAAACTACTAGAAATCTGCAGCCATAAAACACCTAGACGTTAAAGCAAAATCCATTGAAAATTGATGGTAACAAACCCATTCAAAAATATACTATTGTCTAAATGGAATTCCATTAAATATTGAGAGAATAGAGTCTTCTCAAACAAAAATTATTGAGAATTAAACCATATAGCTAAATCAAGTGAACAATAATCAAGAATGCCCAATGGAATCTAACACAAAGTGTATAGGATTAACTGTTTTATTCCATTACAGCTATAAACATAAAAAAAAGGAAGTAAATATAGCAGCTTGAGGAGAATTGAAAGACTTGTCAACAACACCTCTTTTGAGGATGAGACAATATACCCCAAGATATAGAAGAGCAATGAAAAAATACTACATAACATGGGAAATTATATTGGATTCGAAACATAGCCACCAAATGGAAGTCATAAACAAAAACCCACAAAGATTCAGGAAAATAAACTAGACTTGATATTTACTTATGCATCAACAAAACCCTATCAAAAAATTCATACAATGTAGGGTTCTCAACAACAAGCTGCTAAAAGTTAACAATGACAAGCACACTGAAAAAAAATACTTGTTTGTTCAACTTATCAAAATTTGAAGAAATTGACAGTGCCTTATTACAGATTAGGCAATATAGGGTTCCAAGAACCGTATAACAGAAATGAAACAATGTACAAAATGTTATTACTAGCATGCAACTTCTCTCGCTTGTTTCAAATAGACCTCTACTTGCTGGCTATCTCCAGTATGCATTCTTCCCCCAAGCCTACAAACATAGCCAAAACATGGAGCACATAGACCTGGAGAATGAGACCAAAAAATATGTTATCGATAGCTACACACACATTCGTTTTCTTCCTTGAGGACTTTAAAATAGATGTTACTTGCATGCTCTCCACAACATGAACAACATACAATAATCAATGCTGATGACATTTCACTAGCCTCCTATGCAACCACTCTATTTTCCTTGTGTCCTTTATGGAATGATATAGTTTAAGGAAGAGATCAATTATGAACAATGGTCAATGCAATCTAACATAGAGTACTAGCTTCATAGAAATTCCACTACTAATTAGCATAGTTGCACCTTCACAGCAGTATGCCCTTCTCGCTAATTTATGATATCCATGTAGCGGTGACATATATATGTGGGTATATATATACACACATATATATATGTGGATATATGTATACACATATATATGTACATTAAAATAGATGTTGCTTGCACCATCACCACTACACAAAAACCATACAACAATCATTGCTAATGACATTTCATTGGCCTCCTCTACTCTTCTATCATTTGGCCAGACTCTTGTATCATCATGACAAACACCTGCCACCTTTTACATGGTAACGCATTCCCAAGCCCACTAGCCTAGCCCTATGGGTAAGGTGGAGATTTTGACCAGGCTATAACCCGTTTGCCCATTTGCATTTCATGGGTGTGTGTGCAATGAGATCGAATTGTTGAGGTTATGTACATATGTATATACACACAAATATATACATGCATATATACACACACACACACACACACACATACATATATATGAAACCTAGCAAAAATAACATTATCAAATCCATGTAGAGTAATGTAGACAAAAACAAAATGATAGATGAGGCAAGATATTTGAAACAATGAATAGTACATTGTGGAAAATCAAGCAATTTAGCGTGCTATAGTGCATGAACCAAAAATCAAGCATGCTCACGAAGGGTTCCTTCGACATGGAGCTCTTCCTAGTTGGTTAAAAGACACATCTTCTCGCTAAGTTTTCTGAAGAAAAATGGGAAAAATATTGTTAGAGGTGACACTTTCCTTTACATTTGCATCCATCTGTCCACTCAAAAAGCAAAAAATAGCTTGCAACCACCTTCGCATAAGCTACACAGACCTTAATTCAGCGTGCATCCTCACAGAAGCTTACCCTCATCAGTCATGGCTCTCATATCAGCTATAGCAACAAAATGACACTAAAGAATGCCTTGCTGAAAATCACTGAGTGTATGTATGGGATGTTGAAAAAATATGTTGGCTAGAATTATAATGTATCTACCACCTGCTATTTAGATTAGCATGCCACACATTGTACACCGTAAATGAAACAATCTTTCAGAGGTCTCCTATATGATTAGCAATGATTCCAATAATAGTTTGCATTTAAAACTCACCAAACTACTAGAGCAGTTTCGCATATTCTTAATAAAGTATTCTTGAGCGGTTGTTTCTTGAATGAGCTCCATGGCATACATAACAAACATTATAGCCAAGTACCATATTGCATCCATATCCAACATGGTAGTAAAATTAGAGATTGCAAAGTAGTAGCAAAAAAAACTTGGAAAGTATTACATCAATCCCCAAACATAGATACTTAGATACACAAATACATGATACACATATATATGTACATAGAACTCTATCAAGATATTCTATGTTGCATGCACGGGTGTGTAATTTTGAAAAAATGCATTGTTAGGCGTCATTGTCTACATTTATATTGTTCTTCAAGGTGGCTATGAGTGAAGAGGGCAAGCTTGTGTGAAGGTTCAAGTGCATTCATCAGCTATGAATTTTTTGTGAATGTGCTTGCTAGATTGTTTTATTTTCCAGAAAGTGTTGTTCACACAACTGTATTGTTTCAATTTGCTAAAAGCTTTCGATTACAAACAATCATATTTTTATATTTAGAAAGTGTTGTTCACACAACTATATTGTTTCAATTTGCTAAAAGCTTTCGATTACAAATATTCATAAACTAGTATATTTAGAAAGTAGTATATCTTTAGTTGTGAGACCACCTGAAATGGAGAAAGCCATGGAACACAAAAAAAATGACTACTAGCAAATACATGCAAAACCATAGACACAAAGTGCGAACCTTATTTACCAAATAATAGTCATTCTCACACACAATATAATCTTTTCTCTACAACACCTCAAAAATAGAGTAGCCAGAAGATGCTAACAATTATATATGAATATATATATGCTATGTATAAATATATTTTTCATATATATATATATATATGTATATATATATATATATATATATATATATATATATATATATATATATATATATATATATATATATATATATATATATATATATATATATATATATATATATATATATATATATATATATATATATATATATATATATATATATATATATATATGTATATATATATATATATATATATATATATATATATATATTCTATTCTATTGCAAACATACCCATAAAAATGCAAATATTAAAGAGAAACTCATCAAAAATTGACAGTAACGAACCTGTACAAAAAAAACTCCTTTATGAACACAAGCTACTCAAAAATTGAAAGAATACATCCTACTGAACAACACCTTCTGCAAAATGAAACAATATAGATTAAGCAACAAAACTATAATTGGCAATCCCCAATGGAAGGTAACAAAAAGCATATAAGATTGAGTATTTTGTTCCAATGCAATGAATAGTAATCAACAATACCTGATGTAATGAGATGTAACCTATATAACATTAAGTATTTCGTTGCGTTGTAGGAATACCAATAGAATGGATGGCATAAATCATTTGTTTTAGCACAAAGCAAGGCTGAGAGAAACATTAAAGAAAAACAAGCATAGTAACATATCCTTGCAAAATGATAGGCATAATATGTTGATAATAGATAAAACAATATTTGTTCTTCCAAAAAAAAAAATATAGTCTTCTATCAAAAAGAACCTAGCAAAGTTTGCAATAATCAATAGTTTCTTAAGAGGATCAAGCAATACAACTTGCAGCAACCTATGAACCACAAGTGAAATAATATTCAAAAGAGTTCTACTTGAATCCACATGTTTGTGCTTCCTTGGCATAGATAGATATCTTTTCATATGGCACATACATTTTTCATCACTCTGATTATTAGTGCCATTGCCAACACTTTTCTATTCCTCTTGGAGTCATTATCCCATGTAAAAGACAAAAAATATGTTGATGCCAGCTTCAGAAAAAACTTCACAGTACATGGTTTTACTTGCACCTTCATAGAAGCTCATCCTCTTCACATGAACATTTATTGTTGTATGGTATGTGTGTAGTGGTAATGGTTGTGACAATATCTGCTATTCAAAAACATGAGCAGAGATACTAAAAGAATTTGCAAGTTTCAATAAGGAATTGTTGGGTGTTCTTCTCTGACTTTAGCCCCTTCAATAGTTGTGAGCCAAGATTGTGAGCTTCTTTGAAGGTTGAAGTCCATCTACCCTTTCCAAAAAATCTAACATTGTGTGTCTATATCTATAAGTTCTTAGTGAACTATATATCTATATTGTCCGGAAGTAATACCATGCATGTGCATTTCTACATGTACTTCTTTATTTTGTATATTTCCAAATAGCAAGTTCCTCTATATGCATCCAATCAATGACGTTGCATTGTATTTTTTTGCATTTTTGTCAAGCATACCTTTTAGGTTCTTGTTTGTTAGAGGATCACAAAAGGAGTTGTTTGTTGTCTCGTGAGAGAGATAAGTTCCACCATATATAGAATTGATGGACAATCTATATTCTTGCTCGGGGGTTCCATGAGAGTCGATGGAGCTTCATGAACCAATATGGTAGGGTGAAGATCATGCCTTCTTTTATTCTTTTCCATTTCAAATTTTCTATTCACTATTCATTATTTCTTAAATGCTCTCAAACAAAATTATTGCAACCATCAGATGTCTGGTATGTGTGAATAGAAGGATTGCTTCCACCATTGATGAAAGTGATGGAAAATCTATATTCTTGCTTGGGGGTTTGGTGAGAGCCCATGGGGCTTCATGACCCAATATGGTAGGGTGGAGAGTAGGCCTTGTTTTCTTCTTTTTTATTCCATATGTATATCTATTTCTACATAGAAATGTTCACTGATAAGATTGTATTCCCAATATGGTAGGATGGACCATAGATCTTCTTTTCTTTTGCTTTGGTGCTTTCAAGCATGTTTTATGTTCATTGTAATATTTCTATATGTACATGTGTATGTATATATGCATGTGCAATGGAAAATGCCAAGCTTTTATGGATGGTCATTGGAACGAATGAAGGTATTATACACAATCATGGAAGTAGTTGTGTTATAGTGCTCCTTAAAGTGTTCATTGCACTTTCCATTAGTTTCACTTTCCATTGAAAATATTTCATATGTATAGGTACATTTACAAATACATTTACATATGCACATGCTTGGGTTCTTGTCAATGGATCACTATTGCAAAAAGTATTTGTGAATGTATAGGTTTTTAATTTCCATTTTTTTTACTCGTTTACAATGTTCAATATTTTATAGCTAGTAGATAGCTAGAAGTGCATTTGATTTATATTGCTGATTGTGATGTTTTAGTAATAACTGTGCAATGGAGAGTGAGTATTTCTTTGGTCTATCTCATTTTGCATTGCTTGACTATTGATTAATTGCATTGTTGCTTGGCTTCATTCTACTATATGTATATATCTATATATATATATATTTATATTTATATGTCCATATGCATGTTCAATGAAAAATATCAACTTATTTTCAATGGAGATTGTCATGAAGGAAGCAACGATGTAGAACAATAGGAAACAACAAAAGTACACTCTTGCTTGAATAGTGCATTGCACTTTCCATTCATGACACTTTGCATTGAACAAAGATTGGATATGCATATATACATTTGTAGACACATTACCATATATGTTTATCTTGGTTATTGTCAATAAGTGGATAGTAAAAACTTATTCTCTACATGTGCGGAGTTTTAATTTTGTAAATTCCCCCCTCCCTTACACGATTGTTTTGCATCTACAATCAAAAATATTGCATATATTCCTCTAATGCATAATGTCAATACTCGTGCCTTGGTTATTATTCCTTGTAGTCTTTAAAAGTAACTATTAGAATGAAAGCTAGTATATTTCCAATAATAAGCAACATTTATTCCATGTTTGATCACATGACACAAATTTGTAGAGATACTTGACCTAATAGCATTGAGGAGACTTCTTTTTTAGAATAGTATTTAATTATTAAACTATGTATCATATTATACTTCACAAAATACTAGTATATGTGACATGGTTTAACACTATTAATAATGTCCTGAAAATAAGTCTTCTCAATGCACGGTGGTGCCAGTATTTCCTGTACCGACAAAAAATTAGTAATGCAATTGATGCATTTCCTTTTTAGTTAGCCACTTCCCAAATTAGATTGAGTCCTTGCATTCTTGCTTTTTTATTTCAAGTTTGTAAGCACTCTTAAATACAATGCATATGAATACATACAATTATGTATAAATATTGGTCTTATTGTTCCTTTTGCTAGTTTCTTGCATATTCAAATAGGTTGCCCACCATAGTTATGCTATTTCCCTTTAACCTAGTTTTTGCAACAATTTTATTGTGTTGTTAATGTTATTGTTGTAGGAATTATAGTCTTCTTCAGGTTTCAATGCCACATCAAGTGTAGACCGTAGAAAGTCAGAGAAGCGTGAGAGAAACTAGCTTTATTATGCAGGCCACAAAGAGCGAATCTATGCAGATCAACAAGCCAAGTACTTCTAAAAGCAAAGTGCCATGAACCCAGTTAGCTTGGCAGGCCATATTAGACTAGGGACATTACCATTGCAGGGAAGATTTCTAGTAGCATTTGCAGACTATTGCTCCCACTCAACTTCCTCCTATTTTCCAATGAGTTGTACCCATCCTTATGAGTCTGCCCCCGCAATACCTAGTTGTACACTACCACAACCCCTTCCTAGGAAACATGCTTAGGAAACCCCTCTGTTAGGAAACATGTTTGGCTAACCTTTCCGCATAGCAATGCAATCCTTCTATTGGCGCATTGATGCTTTATTTGACTTGAAAACTTGTTCTAATTGTAATGAGAGATATGTTGGCATGAGAGTCCAACCATCTAGTTCTAGCATTATTTTCTTGCGTTATGCTTTTGAAAAGGGTGTGCATAGATATATCTTGGCAAGCAAAATCGATCTAGGTCCACAACCAGCTGTCCTTGCAAAGCTTACTCAAGTTGAAGAAATGCTTATAGCGAGAGTTGCTCCTATTTTGCAAGTAACCCATGCTAGAGGAGGCCAATATAAATATAGTGGGTGCACTATAAGCTTCCCATAAGACATCACTTGCATTGCAACTTTGTTGCCATGCTGACTTTATGATCTTGAAGTTGTCATTATGTGAAGAATTGGCATACAAGGGACAAACTATGATTGATATGTTGACAAACATAATGTCATGGCTACATTAATTTATAAAATTGAGAATGACCCGTGCTATAGTGATGTTGCAATAAATTGTGATGTTTTAAATTTTTTGTGTCCTACAAGTACTGACATCTCTAATCTCTTGCACATAATGGAAGAACCAAGGCATGGCCCAAATCAACCAATGGTAGCTGTAGAAAATGTTCTTGATGAGGAGGCCGACCTTCAAGACTTCTCATCATTTATTTTGTTGATGCTAAGGCCTCCTCAAGAATTGTAAGAAATTAGAGATTCCTTAAAAATTAAAGACACTACTCAAAATACCTTGCCTTGGCCTAAAATAGATTCTAGCCCTATCAATGAATATAATATAAAAGGGTTATTAAGCATGGCTTTTCCAACATTGTTCCCAACTAGCATGGCAATGCCGATACAATCAAGAATAGTACAAGTTCACTTACATGAATATGTCATGCACTTGATGAGATATTATGATAATAGATTTGGGGGGCATGTCAGATTTAGCTATTACATTTATAATTTGATAATGAGACATTGAAACCAACAATCAACATCTATTTTTATTAAAACAAACTTGGAGAAAAGAATCCCAACATCGGTTCTAGCTCTATGATAGTTGCTTCGAAATGCACCAGATACAAAAATAGCAAACCAACTTGTTCGCCTTGGTGCATCCTTGCAAGGAACTCACTCATATTGGGCCAAGAGTTGACAAGAGCTTGCAACAATGATCCACCAGCTTGGTACACTAACTCTTTTTTTCACTTTAAGTTTTGTAGATACAACATGGCCTAATCTGCATAAGGTGATTGAACCCAAAACCCAATTAGACTCACCGTAATCTTGAGCACACTTCACAAAAAACATTGTGCCAAACCAGAACATAACAACCTTGTACATGCACCTGCAGTTCACTAGTTTTTGTGAAGAGGTTATTGAGAAATTTTTCCACACAAAGGACTATTGGTATAGGTATGAGTGGTACCATCCTGTTTTAGCACATGTACATGGTTTCTTGTGGCTCCCAGATGCCCCAAATATGGACATGGTCAATTGGTCCAACCATCATGATCTTCAACAGGCAAAAAAAATCTTTGATCGGTGTGTTTTAGCATGGAACCCTCGCGCCCCAGAATAGGTAATGTCAAGGATCCACTGCTCAGCCTTGGATGACCCATGCTTGCTTAATACTACACAAATTTCTTCTATGGATCCAATGGTCAACTATAAACAATTGTTAAACATAGTTCAAAGGCATACCAAGTGCACTCAATACACTTTCCTAACGAAAAAGGCCAACAATTTCAATGTTGCTACAAAGCTCCATGGAATACACAGCCATCTTCCACATTGACAATTGACAGTGAATTGAACAAATCATACAAACCAATAGGAAATGATGACTATGTTAATATCCACAACCCTGAGATCCTTGTAATTTGGCAAGAAAATGTTGATTGCCAACTAGTATTGTCTAGAAATTTTTTCCTAAACTACATTTACAAATATGCATCAAAGTCTGAGAGAAAATCTAAAATCTACATTGATATCTTGGGAAGGCTTGCAAATACAAATTCATCTAGGGATAAAGCGTTGCTTGCATACCAAAAATTCATGATGAATATGGTTGTTGATCATGACACTGGTGCATAAGAAACATGTCATATGCTACAAAAGTCGCCCCTTGTCATCTCAAGTCAACATTTCTTGTTTTTAAATGTTAGTAGGCAAAAATTCCATCGGCTGAAAATGGTTGACAATGGTGATGACCTTGAAAGTTCCTATATTCATTCCTACATGCAGAGATCACCTGAAATGGAAGAAATATCCCTTATTCATTTTGCACAACTCTATACATATCACAAAAACCGCAAAGGCCTGGCCTGTCATGCTCACTCGCAACCTGCAATCATTATTGTTTACTCACTTTTCAAGACCATTCCCCCTAAAAAAAGTGATGCCTATGAAACATTTTGTTGGTTAGAATTATTTCTATACAAACCTTTCCGAAATGTGGAGGCTAACATAGGGCTTACAAGAGAAACCATAACAAAAAATTGGAGGCTACTCATTGTTGTTGGCTATGTTGCTTGGCAGGTGAATAGACTTAATAATCGCCTTGCAGTTGAGGAGGGTAGTGATAGTTATACTAATACTACAGAGTGTCTACCACATATAGGATAGTATGAATGGGAGTTTGTCTCTCGAATTGGTGCAACAAACAATGTTTTCTTTGACCAGTTGCAGCTCTTGGGTCGACGGGACTTTGACCTGCACCATAAGTGGGACAGCTACAATGTCCAAAAGAATCTTTATAGTATTGTTGAATAGTTTGTTGCAACAAGTAAATTTCATACACTTGAAGACACACTCTCCTCCTTTGCAATGTCGACCCTTTCTCATCACTATCTCCTAGACAGGAGCTTGCTTTGAGAATCATTGAACAACATCACCTTGGCTCCTCCTCATCACCTCTACTTCAAATGATTATTCAAGGAACCCACTGGCATAGGAAAGTTATTCTTGATTGAAAAGAAATGAAGAGCACTATATTGATCGTTGAGTAAAAAAATGAACCCTTCGCTTGTTTTGGCACTGACGGGTGTTGATGCTTACAATGTGCGTGCCTCCACAATGCATATTGCTCTTTGCATACCAATAAAAGATATGAATCCATTGAAAGGACAAGCATTGACCATATTTCAAGAAGACTTCAAAAATATTAAGTACATGCTAATTGATGAAATGAGTTTCTTGGGTCCCAAGTTGCTGCTAAAAATAGATAGTCGATTGCGACAAGCATTCCCTTCAAGACATTTGCAGCCATTCGATGGTGTTTCTATTATACTCATTGGTGATTTGGAACAACTTTCCCTTGTTATGGATAGACCTATCTATAGTTCTTTTTCCATAGCATTGGTGCTTTGGCACACTTTCAATATTTTTGTTACGCTTGACACTATCTTCCATTAGCATGGGCAATCTGAATCACAACAATAGTTCTGTATGCTCCTTATGAATATTAGAAATTGCCAGGCAACCCTACCTGATTGGAAACTTCTTATGAATCAAACAAAATCCATGCTTGCATCTAAGAAAAATGAAGAATTTGATCAAACTATCAACTTATTCCCAATGAATAGCCTAGTTGCTTTGCACAATAGGAAAATGCTACAACAATTAAATGTTCCAATTGCAATTAGTGCTGCTGAATTTTCCCAACAAAATACACTTGATTATATTGATGACGAGCAGTGTCAAGTTGAACTGTTGCTTGCAATTGGTCAACAAGTAATGTTGACAACAAATCTTTGGGTGGCAACTAGCTTAGTAAATGGATCCTTGGGTTTAGTGAAGGCTATTGTATATGCCATGGGTACTAAACTACCCAAACTACCTAAATATGTTGTTGTTAACTTCCAAAACTACATTGGACCAGAATGGGATTAGGAGAATCCAAAATTTATCCCCATTATCCCAATTACATGAGGCAGCCAAAGACAACTCCCGTTGACAATGGCCTGGGCTATCACAATCAACAAATCTCAAGGCCTAACACTAGAGAAAGCTACAATAGATATTGGAACTAAAGAAAGGCAAGGACTAAAATTCATAGCTCTCTCTTGTGTTAAATCACTAGAAGGAATACACATAGATCCACATTTCTCTTTTGATAGATATTCTAGGCTATACTCCAACAAATACAATGCACTTCAAATCAAAGAAGAGGAATGCCTCCCTCAATTGTGTGCACTGCCACCATCATGAAATGGTTTTGTTCTCCACGGTACCTACACCACTTTTTCTTTTCCTCTTTGTCTCAATTCTATTAAAAGACCCTCAATTCCCAACCCTATTCAGTTTACCCAACATTTTGAAAGATTAAGTTATACAAACATTACTACAAGAAGTTCTTATTAAATAGTTACTTTCACTTTCCCCTTCTTTCTAACAACAAACATCAATTATCTAAATTTCAACTTTCTCTCAATGCCTTCCTGTGCTTGAACAAAATAGTACCACCTCCATAACTATCACACTTGAATGATTTCTTTCTAATACTTACAGATTCAAACAAATTTAGATTGGGAACATTTACAGGTGTTGCTGCAGAGGTTTATAATTGTTAATACCCTTATGCTTGCAAGTGCCCCGTGTTGTTTGACTCAAAACTATTTTGTATTTGTATACAAGGTAAGGTTGTATTTCATTCTTTCCATTTATTCTTTTCTAATTAAATTCAAAGTTCTTTGTGACAAATGTTGTAAGTCTATATATTCCCCTAACAAGATAATAGTGATCTTGGGTTAATAACATTGGCAGGTTGTAGAAGACAATTATATTCAATTGTTCACATATTGTTTTCTACACTTTGTAAAAGGTATACCTACATCCTATTCATAACATTTATTTTATTCAACACATATTAGATATTATTCTTTGCAAATTATGAAACTTTTTATACTTTCCTATCTAAATACTTTGTAGTGATGATACATTTTTGTTGAGCTAAACTTCTAATCTCCCTTGTTCCAAATGATATTCCCTTGACAACATTTTACATTCGAAATCCATGCACTGATGTATAGTTTAAATTCCAAGAGGAAAAACTACTCTGCTTAGAGTTTTGGTCACAATCCATGAAACTTGATGCCATAATGTGGAAGGGTGTAAACTAGGCATCCCTTACTCTCTCAATCTTCCATTACATACCCTGCACAAGGTATGCCTACATTTTATTTGCTTCTACTCTTCTACTCCACCTTCATTGCATACCAATTTTTATGGATTCTATAATTCTTCACATTTTCTGATTGATTTATTGTCTACCAATGGTATGTGTTTAGTGTACTAAATTTTTAATTGTTCTTTCATGTTTGCAACCATACTCAACGCAAACAATCATCCTATGTGCAGCTTTTGATACCTTTAGAGATTGCATTAAGTAAACTATGGCCTAGAAATTGCTTTCACCATTGATCCCAATGGTGGGAAATTTACTTTTCCTTTCTTGGGGGTTTGGTGAGAGTGCATGATGCTCCATGACCCAATATGGTAGGGTGGACATTAGTTGACATCAGGTGTTGCTTTCTTATATTAACTGTCCATTTTGTGACATACACCAGGTATGTCTAAGTTTTGTTTGCTTCATTCCTTCCATTACAACTCCATAGAAAATTGTATGTTATAAAAAAATTAGCTTTCACATCTCTTGCTTTACATATTGTCTATCAATTAGAGATGACCACTGCACTAATATTTGCACTTTGCTCTTATTCTTCTAGATGATACTCAAGCCATTATGTGGATTCCAATTATTTAATTTAAACTCATTAGTAGCCAAAATTTTCCTTATATCATTGATCAAAGTGGTAGGGTGCACACAATCCCTTGTTTTTTTTTTTGTTTTTTTTTATATATTTTATGTACACATATGTTTATTTCTAAGATAAGATTCAATTGGAATTCATATGTTACAGGCTATGGTTGAAATTGAGTAAAATATTTAATGTTAATCCACTTTCTCTTCATGTCCATTGGACATTACTTTCATTGGTGTTCTCTTCAAAATGTTGTCTTTTCACTTTTGAAAGCCATACTGTTCACATAAGGTCAAGAAATTTATTTGTTATTGTTCTCTATCTTACCCTGTATTCATTTATTTTGCATATGGTTCTCTTGTGCATGCTATGTTATTTCAATTTAGAGCTTGCATTAAGCAAGCATCAACCTAGATATTGCTTTCACCATTGATGTCAATGGTCAGTATTTTATTTCTCCTTGCTTGGGGGTTTGGTGATAGCGCATGATGCTCCATAAGCCAATATGGTAGGGAAGACATTGGGTGTTGCTTTCTTATGTTGAGAGTCAATTCTGCAACATACACCAGACATGCGTAATTTTTTTTACTTCATTTCTCGCACTGCAACTTCATAGCAAATTGTATATTATAAAATAATCAACTTACACATCTCTTGGTTTACATTTTTTGTATGAATTACAAATGACCACTGCACTAATATATGCACCTTGCTCTTATTCTTCTAGATCATATTGAAGCCATAATGTGGATTCCAATGATTTTGATTTTCACTCATTAGTAGCCAAAACATTCCTTCTATCATTCATCAAAGTGATAGAGTTCCAACCACCCCTCATTCTCTTCCCTGCTTGCTGGAATGTAACACACACACAATTATGGTTAAATTTTATTTATATCATGCCTTGCATTACATGTCTATTGTATATTTTGTAGTATACATTATACAGGTTTTTAAATGTGGTGATTTACATATTCTCTCTCAAATTCAAACCTTCACCACACTAAGATGTACAATTTTTTGTTATTTTCGTAGACCATACTCCACCTATAATGGTGATGTTCATTAACTAATTGAAAAATTAGTTGCAATGGTCAAATGGAAACTACATCCCACTATACTCGATGTTGATTGTGATAATCAAAACTCATACTATGCTTGATCACACTTGTCAAGACTGTATATCCATGCTCAGTGGTTTTGTGACAGTCCATGACTCTCCATCACCCAATATGGATGGCTGGAAACCACAACTCATCTTCTTGTGTTTTATTTTATATATATAATGTAGACATATGTACATTTCTGATGTAAGCTACAAATAGAATTCATATGTTTCACGCTATGCTTGCTATGGAATTTATACTGTCGTATTCTATAGAAGGTACTGTTGAAAGGGGTCTATTTTATGGGTTTTTTTTTGCTTATGGTTGCAATAGAATAAAATAATACATGTTCATTCTATGTTTACTTACATTACATATTATTAATTTTCGTTATCTTCCTTCTACTATATTGGGTCCATTTTAATATTAATATATATACGTAAGAATTAAATCGTCCAGATTATGGATTTTTTTGTCAATTATTACTGTATACCTCGGCCTGTATTGTATGTTTCTACATTTGAGTGGCTACTAAAACCAATCTTATTTGATTTATGGCTTGAATTTTTTGAATTATGGCTTCCATTTTCTAGTTATGGTTGCAACATAATAAAAAAATTTATGCTATTTATTCCATGTTTCATTACATGAGGTATTATTGACTTTCATTCTTTGCATTGTTGCATCCTACATTTTTCCTCTTCTCTGCAACTCGCACCGCAAACTTAGGCTATATTGGGTATATTTTAATATCAATATATATATGTAACATTAAAATTGTTAAGGTTATGGAGTTTTGTTGATTCTTATTGTATAGCTTGGGCTATATTCTAGCTTTGTGCATGTGGGTGGTTGTTGAAAGTAATGTTGTTTGATTTATGGCTTTCGTATTCTTGTTAATATGGTTGGAATAGAATAAAATAATTAATCTATTGATTCTATGTTTGGTTACATTAGGTATTATTGATTATTGTTGTCTGCCTTAGGCTATGTTGTGTATATTTTAATTTGATCCCCCATGTACATCACTACCTATCGGCTCATCGTTACATGTTTCTACATGAAACTGCTAGTGATTAAATAATTTTTTTAATAAAGTCTTAAATTTAAAATATTTCTCTAGAGATATACATTATTTTTCAAAATAAAATATGGATGATATTTTATTTTTGCAATGCTTTCAGTTTTTTATATTTTCTTTGTATTTAATTTTATAATTTTAAATTTATTTTAAATGTGCACTTATTATGGAAACCTTTTATATTAGATTTTATATCTAAGTTGTTTTTTTTTTTTAAAAAATTCTATAATAAAGTCTTAAATTTTAAATATTTTTCTAAAGATATTAATTATTTTTCAAAATAGAATATGGATGATTTTTTCTTTTTGCAATGCTTTCAATTTTTAAAAATATATTGATTTTTTTTATGTGTAACAATAAATTTAGGATATTTTTTGTTCGGGTTTTTTTGGTGGCCCTTGCTGGCCTTGGGTTGCTGGCTGTTGTGTTTTTTGGGCCTTATTTTGATACAACCTTTTTGTCTATGGTGACTTTAATGCTTATTCCTATTTTCTGTAAACTTTGTGGTTTTGGGTCCCTGTAAAACCCATTTTTTCCTTTATCAAAAACAATAAATTTAGGATATTTCCTTTTTATTTGGTTTTCTATTTTTTAGTTTTAAATACATTTCCTTAGAATATTTAAAAATAAGTTTCTAAACTTTAAAAGCTTAACTATATAAAGGAACATTTTTTCAAAAAAAAAATCTTAAATTTAGAAACTTATTTTAATATGCAATAATAAATTAATGAAATTTCTTTCATACTCGAGTTTCTACATTATAGAAACTTTTGTACAAGAAAAGTTCTTTTATACTTTTTTAAAATTTTAAAAACTTATTTTCATGTCTAATGGATATCTCTTTTAAATAGATCTTGGATATTTTATTTTTAAGTATATTATTTACAAACTTATTTTTATATGAAATAGTGAATTTAATTTTTTTTTTATACTTAATTTTCTATTGCATACTTAATTTTTATAATTTTCTATTGCATACTTTATTTTCTATTTTATACTTAATTGCATTATATAGTTATATTTTATTTTTATTTTTATTTTATTTTTTTGTGGTGAAAGGTATAATTATTTTCTCTTAATCCTTTATTTTCTCTTTTGCACATATGGCATGACTAATATCTTTGATTTTTTTTTTTTTGTGTGGATATCAATATTTTCTTAAAACTCATATTTCTTCCCTTCTTATTGATATAATGGAAACATCAATATTACCTTGAGCTAGTATACATTAGTTTAAAAAACAAAAATTCCTTAAAATACAATGATTTTCATTTAATATCTCTGAATTCCCTTTACCACTCAACTCCAAAATCCTCACTGGCATCACGAAATCTTGAAAGTCTTGTCTCTATTTACAAAAAAGTATTCATTCTTGAATATTTTTATACAAGTTTTTAGATGGGCATGTCCATAACAAGAAAAGACAAGATAAAGGAACAAACAACAATTTATATTAATATTTATAAGAAAAACCCAAAGGTACTGACATAATCTCATTCATATTACTGCTCTAATGTTATTTAAATGTTACTTAACAATGTTGTGCAACCATTGCAGTCATGATATTTCTTATTCTTTTGCTCCTTTGTTTACTATACTTCTAACTTTTCTGTAGGATATCTTCATCCTCTACTTCTCTTTTCAACTCTTTCTTCAAATTTGATAATAAATAATGCATTTTGAACCTTATCAACAAAAAAGTAAAGGCAACAGCCAAAAACATAAGACATAACCAAACCCAGGGCTTTGATAGAAAATGAAAAAACAATAGTAATATACAGAGGCAAGAATGCTACAACATATAACATATTATATTCATTAATTTGATTTGATACCAAAATGGCTACAACAACACAATTTAAATAGATGCATTACAAACTGATAAAGGAAACTTCCAATCTTCCAAACAAATCATGAAGGAAATAACTAAAACAACACATTAGAAGGTTTTGAAAATTCTAAAATAAATTATAGAAACTCCAGGAGTACCACAAGAGAAATTACTTTCCAACACTCTCCCCTAATTTCAACCATAAATTCTTTCAACACTGCAACCAAGTCTTCAGACTCACTCAAATTATTTTCTTCATAATACTTTCAAATTATCTTCAATATTTGTGGATCTCTCTTGAACTCTTCACCAACTACTACGATAGTCCTTCAAACATTGAATTATCTCACTGTCTATAGCTTTCCACTTTTCATCATGTCTTGTCAAAACTTCAAAATTTTGTTGATCACAATCATCTTTCACATATGAATATTTATATTTAAACAAAATTTTCAACATACCTGTCAACTTTTGCCAATTTGATCCAAAACTCCAACCACAATTCAACTTCATGCATCCTAACAAAGATTTAGTCTTCAAGTTTCTTTTCCAACACTTCTTTTTTGAATGATTTCTCAAACCACAAATAGCACATGAGTGTAGATTCCAACATGTATCTTTTATATGACCTTCCCTATTACAATGGGAACACTAAATACAATGCATTTCTAGAACAAATTTGTTTGATCCTATAAAATTTCCTTCACCTATAGTATATTCGAGACCTTCATATTTTGGCCTCATAATTGGTTCAATTGGTTCTTTTATTCCTTGTGCATTTTTTTCTAATCCTTCACCTTTATAACCCATTCTTTGCATTAATCTCAAACCAACATTTTTTTTATGACAATTATTTTCACATTCTTCTTCTATACATTCTTCATCCAAAAAAAATTTGTCATATCACACAAACTACTTGATCTATCAACAAAAAAATACAAATCTTCAGTACCACATGCAACATCACTTACCAATGGCTTTTTCCTTAAACATTTATTTTCTTCTTTCAACTATGATAATTCTTCCTTCTGTAACGAATTTTCTTCTATTGACAATTTCAATCTTTTTTCAAAATCTTCTTTCATTTTCATAACCTTGTCAAACAATTTTAATTTTTCTTCTAATTCTTCATTCTTTCTTTTAACATTACCCAATTCCTTTTCAAGATTCTCTTTTTCACATAAAGACTCATATTTCTCCTTTATCAACTCCTTTATTCTTTTTATAAATTCAGAATCATCTTTTTTATCTTTCATCAATTCTTCTTCTAGAACCTCATTTTATTTTTTTACTATTTTTCCAACTTTTCCCATTGAAACAAATTTGATTAGACTCACCTGATTCTGCTACAAAAATTTCTTCATTTTTTTAAGATCAAAAAACGCCTTCAACCTTTCTCTTGAAATTTATACCTTGTCTTCTACAAATTTCTTAAAATGATGAACATTGATATCTTTTTCTACAACTTCTTTTGACAGTTACACAAACACAACAATTCTCTAAAAAAAAAAAAGAGTTGTGATTTACTTTTAGGAATAAAAACTAATCCTATCTTTTTATTTTCTGCAACTTTCTTCTAATACAAATTGCCTCAAAGATCTTTGCAAATATTTTTCCAAACACATAAACAAGCTTTTTAAAACAAAATTAATTACCTTTTCCAACATCTTAAGAAAAATTTTCTACTCTTATCCTTTTGCATTGCAGATGATGCAATCTGGGATATGAAAGAAACATCAAATATGGTGATTTTTTTATTTCTAGATATCCAACCTTTTAAATCTGCATTGACAACAAAAATCCTATCTACAACATTCTTCTCTAACTTCTCTTGAATCTGCAATCCTTTGTATGGCGGCTCTTGTGTGACTACAAAATCAGTGCCTAACAAATCAATAGCTCCTTAATAATGCTTTCTTCTAGTTGCAACTTCATTTCAACATTGATTACCAAATTATATTTCCGATCTTCACCACTGAACCAACTTGGCTTTGGTACCACTTTGATAGAAAGAGAAAAAACAATAGTAATATACAGAGACAAGAATTATATAGCATAAAACATATTATATTCATTAATTTGATTTGATACCAAAATGGCTACAACAATGCAGTTTAAATAGATGCATTACAAACTGATAAAGGAAACTTCCAATCTTGTGAACAAATCATGAAGGAAATAACTAAAATAACACATTAGAAGGTTTAACAAATTCTAAAATAAATTATAGAAACTGCAGGAGTACTATGGGAGAAATTACTTTCCAAAAAGCTTCTTAGGATTTTTTATAATTCCATTGAGCATCTTACAAAAAAAAGCCAAATATAGTGGAACAAAAATATCACTGATTTGATTTATACAATGAAAAGTTAATTGAGAAGATCCAAAATATGATATATTAAGAAAGAAAATATTTCTTCTAGTAAAATAAGAAAAAACAAATAGTAATAATTCCAACTATAGAAATCTTATATTTATAATTTTAATATAGATTGTAAACTCTTTGAGAATATTATTTACAATGTATCCCTATCCTATCATCCACCATCATGAATTCTATAGGACCTTCCAGATGAAAAGACTATTGCAAAGCAAACTGAATTGAAAACCTTTGAAGGAAGATAATAAATAATTCAAGCAAACCTTTGAAGGAGTCTTAAAATGATAACAGGGCTACACCTTCACCACAATGACCCACATTCCCACTCAGTCGAACACCTCTTAACTCTTGTTTTCTAAGGGAGATTTTCAGGCACAAGTGCCATATTATAAACTGGATAATAGCTGGCAATGGAAATATAGAAAGTAGTTTATAGAAAGATATACAACCAACAATTAGGAAAACATTTATTATGTGGCAATAAAGAATATTTAATTGAAATAGAACAAATATGAAATCGCACATACCGAAAGATTACCCAAGGAAATCTTCAAATTTGAAATACTTGTTGCTTCTTATATTTATGCATTTTTGGATTAGTACCTGAAATCCATATGAAACGTAAGCTTCCAACCCCTTCAAAATGTTTCCATTAATAGAGGGGTTTTTGGGTTTCTGCTCATAGATTAAATTGATTTGCATGCATCCTAGGTTTGAATGGGAGGTGGATGAGTTGGGGAGAACATAAATCAATTTGCATACATGTGAGGTTTGAAGGGTAGAAGTGGAATCATTTTTCATGTTAGTTGCAAAGATGAAATGTCAGGAAAGACAACTCTTCCACTACCTTAACTCATTTTTCATGACTTCCATCTGCATGCCATTTTAAATGCATCTCCAAAAACATTCCACAGACTCTTTCCATTCAATGTGATTGTAGAACGACTCTCACATAATTATGTGGTAAATATTGAATATCTCGCTCAACTCAAAAGTTGAGTGGAACCAAACTTTGATGTATGTTATTTGTGTTAATGATAATGACCCTATCCAATGTAAAATTAGTTATCATTCACTTAGGGAAACAAACAATTATAAGGTGATTGGTGATGGTCTAAACTAATTAACGAGACATAACAAAGTGTGTGATATATGTTTAAGATCAACAAATATGTCAAAAAATGAACTAAATGTTGAGATCATGGGAAAATGTGTAAATGTATGTTTTTTTCTCCTCTTCTATAATATACATTTTAAAGTAATTTACTCAATGTGCAATTCATTTTCTTGAAACTTTTGATTAACTATAGAATAATTACCTATTCATTATTCTATTAAAAGAAATTGAATTTTGAAGTACACAAGACATAAGCCTAAAGCTTATCCCTTCATATAGATTAGTTTTGTTTTTCATCATAATTCATTATTCAATGGCATACTTCATAGAATGACAGTTTAACTTGTAATGATTATTGATTAAAATTTTCACCATATTAAAAGTATATATAAAAGTCGTATTTCATTTTTTTATGACTATTTGTAATTATTTTTGGATAAAGATTTGCAGAGGAGCCTATATGTTAACATGTGAAACTTTTTCTTTGCTTGCATGATCTACTGTTATTTCTATATATTAAGAGATAGTCTATTACACACATTTACAATCTAGATATCTTCTTTTTTTTTTTTTTTTTAAATTTGGTAAATAAGAGGCCAAGGAAAAAATTATTGATAAATCAAGAACAATACATCAGGAAACATATAATATGCATTTTATATGTATCTTGCGAATGCTACACTTAAACACAGTTTCAAAGCATTCCTACCATAAGGCTCTAAAACTATAAATAGCATAAAGATATTAAACAGTCTGTAAAAGAACAACCAAAACCATAAACCCTTCACCATATACTTCTTCCTGCTGCCTAGTAGACTTCAAGCGACAAGCAACTCAAAGGGGTTTAAGAATAACCATAATTTCCATCATTATCTAACCACCAATTTTCTTTGTAGCCTTCCACTGCTAACTTAGATAACTCATCAGCCTCCTTGTTTGCCTCCCTATAGATATGGTTGATGGTGTAGCACTCAAAATAAGCTAAGATTGACATTATTCTATCCAAAAGAGCTTTTAATCTCCAGTTTGGAGTTGATGCTGATCTAACTGCATTGACCGTTATGGCTGAGTCTCCTTCAATCTCAAGATTCATAGCTTTCCTCTTTTTACATTCAATTAGTCTGAGATATAATGCATTGAATTCTGCAATATTATTAGTATCTTTTGGAAGAGGAACAACTAACTTACAAATGGTGAACCCCTTGTGATATCTGATTATGCAACTTGCTCCCAAAGGGCCAGGATTTCCTTTGGAAGCCCTGTCAAAATTTAATTTCAGCCAACCTTCCTATGGCAGAAACCAAATTGCATGTTTTCTCTTAGAGGAAACATCATAATTTCCTAAGAAAGGGGGAATTTTGAGACCTGACTAGTTGAATCTCATTCTACCATCCCATTCTGTAAAGATCCCCTTAGTGTTAAGTTTCAAGGCCAACTTACTATTTATGTTCTCCACTATGGAGCTTTCTACTAAATTAAGCACCGATTCTACAGAACGAGCTTTATTATCAAAAGTTCTTCTATTTCTTTCTTTCCAAATTTCCCATACCAAGACTGAAGGGATGATTTCCCAAAGGCAACTCAGAAGACCATCTTGAGGTCTAATTGGCCAACTCTGAAATAAGGATATAATGTCATTTGGGAGGGCTGTAATCCAACCCAGCTTCGCGCAAAGCCATCTCCAACATTTCATTGAGAAAGGACAGGTTAAAAGAAGATGATCAGTATTTTCCTCTTGCGCTTTACATAATGTGCATCTTGAACATACATTCATTCCTTCACATTAAAAGAACATTTGAAAAACATATATACTAATGTATTAAAAGAAATTTAGAACTACACATTTCTTCTATAAACATTTACATAACTGATATCTATTGTCTATATTCATTATCTGATTTTTTTTTTAAATTTAACTCAAAGATGTTTTCTTTTGATATTACCAATAATTCCAAAAAAAATAAAATTTAAATACAACAAAAAAATCAATACAAATACAAATTTTATTTTCTGTACACATAGATCTAAATCCCAACAACATATTTTGATCTTATCATGATGTTACATGATACGCAAGTCCAAACTTTGTCTTTTTCCATGAATTTTCCGCTTCTATTGCAAGAATTTATATATGCCACTTAAAATTGTTGGAAGCAATTAAAGAATGAGTGCAAAACGGCCAACAACAATAGAATGCAATGCATTTAGCAAAATGTAATATCTCTTTATGAAGCAGTTCCATTAATATTTTAATTGACTTTATGTGTATTATAGTTATTTTATTATGTGAGTCACGGTTGATCTAAATTGTAGGGAAGGCTTCAAGCGCCGGATACGTCACGCCAGATGTGGAGGACTAAGGAGTGAAGTATACGCCGAGAGGAAATAATAATGGAACTATGTTCACTGTTTCTCAAATGAAGTATTTTTATTTTGAACACTCCCTGCTTATGGCAAGGATAATGTTAGATTCATATTTTTGAACTGATTTATTTGAAAGTTTGTGCAAATATTATTTTGATTGGTCCATTTAATTTAAAGAAGAAAAATAAGGAAAACAAATGCAATCAATTAAATGCCATCTAAAGAAAGAATTAAATTATTTTTTAATATTTGTGTATATGTATATTATAAGCAATTTTTGTCGTAATCAATCAATCAAATCTCAAGTCAAATATTAAACTATTTTTAATGTTTCTATGTATGCATATTGTTTGCAAGAAAAATATTAAAACTATTTTCTAAGGTTTGCATGAATGTAACTTGCTTGACGGTCATTTAATCAAATTAATGTTGTATGATCAATTGATGAGATTTTTTATTTTTTATTTTTATATCATAGATGTTGTAGTTTGTATTTAGATAATAGACATGGAAGAAAAATGTGGAAGGAGAAGATTTATTTTATTCAAGTTCTCTAGATGTATTCAAAACTATTTATGTCTAACTTTTATTTCAGATCATGGTCTTTAATTCTATTGGAGTGAGGCTTCTCTTTGTTTCTTTATGGTTATACTTTTCTTTTGTGCAAGGTGTGTGATTGATGTAGAGCACAAATTTATTTTTCTTATAGTGCAATATTCATGGCTTGTCTCAAGAGGAAGTTTGCATCATTAAATAATGAGGCTTTGAAGTTTTACTATCAAGTTATATATTTGTTATATTAATATCATTATTGCAAATACCTTTCCTGTTTGTTTTATAAAAGCTCTCAATTCTCTTCAATTTTGGTGTTAATAAAGTTTTACTATATAATTATTATTTTAATATCATTATTGCAAATACCTTTCCTAAGAATGCTTGTTTTGTAAAGGCTCTCAATTCTCTTAACCTTTGGTGTTAATAACTACTAAAAATTTGTATGACTATTTTATGGGTTAGGTATGGTCGATAGGTGTTAAGTACTAGGGCAATCAGAATTAAATTAATGTATTCATAGGAATACTAATAGATTTTTCACTAAAAATATCATTTATATTTGATGTTTATAGTGTATGTGGTTGATGTAAAACATAAATTTAGCTTTTTGTTGGTATAGTGGTCACGACTAGTTTTAAGAGAAATTGTAGGGCTTTGCATAGTGAGGTTTTGAAGGTTTATTGTTAGTCTATGTAGTTATTCTTTTAATGTATTTGTTAGAAATATTTTTCTTGGGTGTGTATTTTCTTTTGAACAACATTCTATTCTCTCTACTTTTAGTGTTGAGAACTATGAAAATTGGATAATGTTATTGGGGATTGAGCATTTGGGTTTAATAGGTGTTAAATAGTAGGTTAGTGTAATGAGTGTTAAATAGTAGGTTGGAGATGGTACAATTTCTCACTTAATGTCGACCTAATGTTGTCCTTTACATTTTCACACTCAATTTGGGAATAATTAATGTTAAATTGAGCCTAATGTTGCCTTGATCTATTGTTGTAACATGTTTTACACATTCACATTAGGTTTAGGGCCCTTCTGATTAGGGTCTCATAAATACTTTCAATTAGTCATTTCATGGTTTAAAAGACTTGTTTATTTTATTAATTAACATGACTGGTGGTAGACTATATGCTAATAAATTTACTTGTTTTGATTTATGTTTGGCTAATTTGGTAAATATATTAGAGGTAATGATTTATATTAAATGTGTTGCCTTTGTGATGTTAAGATGAGTTAATTATGCAGTTTTAATATTTTATTGTCATAATTGATATCATATTCTTAAGGATCTTATTTAGGGTATTTAAAGATTGATGATTGATGACTTCAAAGATAAAGTTAAACTCCCTATTTAACCAAATGAAGACAATCATGCCACTGATCGGCCCAGCTGGATGATGAATCATTGAAGTTTCAAATCATCTCCTTTTAGTCGGTTTAGGAACTTCTAGTCCTAGCATTGATCTAACATTTTTCCCTTTGTCTATTCTGAATCATGTTTTAGTTTTGTTTTAATCTTTAGTTTAGACGCCTTGTATCTTGGTAGTTAATGCCATGTTTTGAATTCAATAAGGATATAGTTATAAACATCCATCTTTAGGTTCTAGAAATAAGTTAGATAATTTTTTACTAGAATCTTGTAATGGATACACTACTTTGTTTTGTGTTCATATTTTGATCAATTTGAATGAAAATAAGAAGTTAACTTGAATCATTGTGTTAGAGATACCACTGGAGGAAAAGCAGGGCCCGCTCAACCAAAAGAATTGATCTTGTGTGGTATTCTTTCTGAGTTTGTTCTATTTTTGTTCATTGATATTAAATTTAGAATGTTAATTTTGTTTGAATCATTTTGAACAACTGTGTTTAATCCTTTTTAAGCTAAGTTCCTTATGGTTAGAATTGTTTATTAGATTTTTTATAAAGTTTATTGAGTTAATCAAAATTCAAATGTTTTTTGTAGAAATTAAGTTTGATAATTATCTGCTAGGTTTAATGGAAGCAACGATGGAAACTTATGGAAACATGAAATTGTAGCTTGTTTGGAATCTATTCATGGAAATTAGTATTTATGTTTTCTAGGTTAATAATTATTTCCTTGCAATTTATTTTTGTTCTTTAAAATAGCATTCATTTTCTAGCATATCTTAAAATAGATTTCATTTGAAGTAAATCAGAATTACATTTGGATTTCAATTTTTAGAATGAGAATTAAGTTAAATTTTAGTCTTTTCCATGAATCTATCTCAATCAAGTCAAGGGAACTTAGAAATAAGTCAAAAGAACTTTAACTTAGGAAATAAGATAGAATTAATCCTTAAGAATTAGTCACTGAAGTTCAGCTCCCGAGAGCTCCTAAAAGCTCTTGAAAGCTCTTGAAGGAGCCAAACTAAAACCAAAAGTCATTGTTTATAGTGCAAAACCCCCCAAACATCCATGACAAATATCATTGTCGTATATAGCTCTGAGACACACCCAGTTTGACAATTAATTGACTAAATGATGCAAGTTGTGACATCAACGACCTTGCCCATCATTTTTGGCACCATTGCCATGGAATAAAAGATCTAGCTATTAAATGTGAAGCCTTAGTGTTGATAAGGAAGATAGATTTAAATTGTGGATGAGATGAAATAGAGACCATCTAGGGAGGTTTCTTCCATGAAATATTGATTCTTGGAGAAATTTTGATTTTGATCAAGAACAAGACATTCAACAACATCAGATAAAAAATCAAGAAGAGAATAGAGATCCATTTTAGGAAGAAGAAATGGGTGACCAACCAGTGCGTCCACTAGCAAATAGGATCTTTTCTTATCCTATTAATCTTGAAAGAAAAATTGATGAATCTCCTATCAAGAATATTTCACCTTCAATTTTTCGTACCTTTAGGGGAAAAAATTCTGAGATTCCTGATCAATTCCTTTTTTAAGTTCAAAGTTTTATGCCAGACTTATGATTATACAAATGATAACTAGAAGTTGAATTTATTTCCTTCTACCTTAAAGAGTCAGCTTTACAATGGTTCATGGGTTTAGGTGTAGGAACAATTGCAACTTGGAAGCAAATTAAAACCGAGTTCTTGGATAAGTATCAAGATTACTGTCAAGTAAGAGATAGGAATGAGGAATTTTTTTGAATAAGATAAATTGAGGATGAAAGTTTTGAAGATTACACTGATAGATTTCAGTTTGTGTACTAGAGGTGTACTAATGGGTTGGATGGTGAAATTAGTAAAACAATCTTTCTGAGGGGAATTGATGATGAATCAAGAGAGTCTTTGAATATTATGGGGAAAGGAGACATTAACAATCTTTCCTTAGATGATATTGTTGAATTATGTAGAAACTACTCTAGGAATAGAGTAGGGACTAGAAACTCTACAAGAAACAAAGCTCATACTACTGATGTGTCAAAAGTAATGGAGGAATTAACAAACATGAAAAATGATTTACTTCTTCATCTCAGCATGCAAGGAGATAAGAAGAATATTGAGCCTTTGTCTATTTATTGTTCCAACTGTAGAGGGAAACATATTTTAAGAGAATTTCCATTGAATCAAGTTGATATCTGTGAGATTTGTTAGAAACAACACTTAACAAGTTCATGTAATATTTTGGCTAGGATTAAGAGCAATCTAAAGAAACCGCTTGTGGTAGAGGAAGAGCTTAATTATGTTGGCCAAAGACCTTATAACATAGGGTATAATGCTAATCAAAGGAAATATGGTTCTACATCTAACTTGAATCAAAACCCTTGGCAAAACCAGAATCAATGGATCCCCCCATATCAGCCACAACCACCACCTACATATTGGGGTCAACTTGAATGGATGAATCCACAATGGAACTACTCACAATGGAAAGCTAATCAAAAATCATAGTGGCAGTCAAATAAACCATCATGGAAACAAAACAAAACATAGTTTCAACCATGGAAAAATCAAGGGCAAAAACATTCCTAGGTGCAAACACCTCTAGCAATAAATGCCCCTAATGCTACTAATGATCAGGTAAACCAACATCAATTACCAACCCAACTGATTGCAAATCCAAGAAATACCCGTAATGATGTAAATTCCCCTAATTTGAATGTGATTGATGCTAATGATAGTCAATTAAGAAATAAAACTGTTCAATCTACACAAATAGAAGAAGTTCAACAAGGTGGGAGAGAAAATGAGAATTCAAAAGAAAAACAAAACTATGATGGAAAAAATGTCAATCAGGCACCTTACCATGAGAGATTGAAGGAAGAAAAAGTCACTGCTAAAATCTCCCAACCCAGTTACATGAATGTTGATGATTCTCAACTTCTTCATGTGTTGAAGAAGATTAACATTGAAATACCATTGTTACAAGCAATTAAAGACATACCAGAGATAAATCGGTTGGTAAAGTCCCTTTGCATGAAAAATGTAGGGATAAAAAAGAAATTACCTCCCACAATACAAATAGAGACAAAAATCACTGATGTGTTATCATCAAGATTGCTTCCCCAAAAATATAATTATCTTGGTAGTCTTGTAATAACATTGAGTATTAATGGAGTAGAGATATCTAATTTTCTAATTGATTTTGGAGATACAATAAATGTTATCACATCTAATATTTTTGAAATGTTAGGAATCGCAACTATTCAGCGAACAACTTTTTTACAATTGGCTGACCAATCTAGTACGAAACCTGAAGGTATCATAGAAGAGATCATGGCCACCATTGACACATGGGATTATCCAGTTGAATTTTTGGTTCTTAAAGCCAAAAATAAAGATTCTAGTTGTCCAATCATCTTTGCTAGACCATGGCTAGCTACTACTCCCACCTTAATATATTGTAGATCTGGAAGTATGATCATTTCAAATGGTCAGAAACAAAAGGAATTGTCACTCTATCTTCCAACACAACCATCAATTCAACCAAAAACTCAACTTTGGGTTGACGAGGATATATAATCAAAGGGTGATGGTATTGTAAAGTTAGCTATGGTTACTTTGGTTGAACATGTTGATGAATGTGAAGAACAAGAGTTTACTTCTGAAGACATTAATCCAATTGAGAAAGAAAATTGTCAAGCAACATTGCATCAACAACACTCTTGTCCTCTGAATGCACTTGTTGAAAATTCCCTTGATTCTTAAAATGACACTAAGGAAATTACAATAGTTGGGGATTCACCTCTCAACATTAATTCATCTTTATCCCCAACACAAGAAAAAGAATTGAAGGAAAATTTAGAAAAACATATTGAAGCATTTTCTTAGGAGTATACAAATATGAGAGGAATTCATCCTTCATTTTATAGTCATCATATTTACATAAAAAATGTAAGACCAATCAGACAAGGTCAAAGGTGAATTAATCTTGTTCTTTGTGATATCATTAAACAAGAAATAGAAAATCAGCTAAAACTAGGGTTCATTTACCCAATATCCGATAGTCAGTTGGTTTCTCCATTGGTTGTCCAAAAACAAAATGGTACATGGCATGTGTGTGTGGATTATAGGGAATTCAATAAAGCCAAAAAGAATGATCATTTTCCATTGCCATTCATTGATCAAGTACTTGATAACCTAGCAGGAAACAATTATTTATCTTTTCTTGATGGATTTAGTGGATACAATCAAATCCAAGTAGCTCTTGAAGACCAAGATAAAACTACTTTTACCTTTCCTTGGGGTACATACGCTTATACAGTTTTACCAGTTTGACTATGTAATGTGCCTGTCAGTTTTCAAAGAGAAATCCTTGCTATCTTTGTAGATTTCACCACTTTGTGTGTCAAAGTATTTATGGATGA
>VDFB02116947.1:0-15368 GCA_007258455.2 Sequoia sempervirens | reverse complement strand
AAAGAAGAATACTACTCAAATGAAGGAGACCACTATACATCAGAAGATGATGGAGATGGAGCCCTATTCATGGCCTCTATGATCCCTGAAATTTCAAGTAGATCTATGGAATAAGAAGAAGGTGAAGTTGATTTTGAAGGTGAACTTATCTCTACTCTTGAAGATATATATTGTGCAAGGAAAGAGATTAGAAGGAAAAAGGCCTTGATTGAAGCCAAAATAAGAGAATGTAAAAATATGGAGAAGAAGATATTGTTACTCAAAAAGGAGTTGGAAAAAGCTATGTTTGAAAGTCAGGAAGCTAATATTAAACCTAAAGAAAGATCTCATATGTTGGCATATGGCTTCTAGTGTTATCATTGATGGCAACTAAAGTCATCCCCATGGTCCACAGATTAGTATCTAATCATACTGGCAAGTAAAGTAAAATATTATGTATTACCAACAAAATACTTAAGGAATAGGGTATTTGGTCAGACAGCTTCACCGGATCATCATTTGTGTTGTGGATCCCTAGAATTGCTTGATGAGCACATGGATTATCTTATTATTGAGTTTTGTGGTGTTGCATGAGTTGTAGCACATGTTTGGAGGTCTGGTAGGATACTTTCTATCTATTTGTTTGTTGTAGCTGACTCAGTAAATGTGGCACGTTGTGGATGTGTTAAGTGAAACAATCTAAGATGTTTTTGTGTTCAAATGTTTAATTATGGGTCTTAGCTATGGACTAGCCGACTTGTTTGAATACGCATCAAAATTGTTCATGATTTGGGTTGACAAGTAGCAAATATTCTTAAGTTTTATTGAGCCAACTTGTAGTGATTAAATCCTTAGTCACAGATATATTTTGATGATCGATTACATCATTTGATATAATGAAGAGGGTGTATTGGTGTATATGTTATGAACATCCAAGGATTATTTGAGCGATATCATGCACAATTTCACTTGTGCATAAAGATTTTGTGTGTGAACTTTAACAAAGCAGAACATAAGTTTGATATCAGTCAAAAGGATAGAAGTTCGTCGTCATAAATTAACCGAAACTGTAATTAAGCATTAGTAGATTCTATCCATTCATTTCATTCTCTTTTGGATCTAATCCAAATCATTGTAAGGGCAGTGATCCCATCCTTTTGAGCAGTGATCTCTAGACAGTGACCCTGAATGCAAGTGCATTCCCATTTTGTAATATTTCTTTTAGGTATACTTAGAACTTATTGTGGATTGGCCATCCACTATGGTTTTTCCCCTAATAGGGTTTCCACATAAAAATCCTTGTTTTATGGTTGTGTGGTTTCTTGCTTTTTTTTTCTACATATTACTTTTGATTAAAGGTTCTAAGTGGATCAAAGGTCAGAATAATAAAGTTAATTTTAACATCGATCTGGGCCTCTTAGTGTTGCTTGTTCCCAACAATTGGTATCGTGAGCAGGTTCCTCATACAGTCTTCCAACAACTTGGGAGAATTGGTGTATACCTTGATATTTTATGCTACTCTAAATGTGTGAATCTAACTAAGAAACATGAAAGACAAAACACCTAGGACACCTCAAGATTAGCCAAAAGAGAGTTACAACGAAAAGGAATGCAAATAAAATGAAACACAAAACACTTTTACCTCCCTTGTTGTTGAAACTTCTTTGATTGGCCCTGGCTTGGATGGGTTGTGTGCTCCTTAGATGATAGATTGAGTGATTAAAATGCAAGCTTCAATATGCAAAATGATGGACAAAAGATGGTTGAATGATCTAAAATGACTTGGACAGCATGTAGTTGTGAGAGTGCAAAGTGTTGAAAATGTAAAATGACAGCATAAGGGTGTAAGATAGCTAAGTGTTGTGGAGAAGGAAATTTGGCAGCATGAGGTTGCTCAAATGAAGAAGTGTTGTTAGAAGGAAAATGGGCAGCATGTGGGTGCTCAAAATGAAGTGTTGTGGAAATGCCCTTGAGGAGGGGGTATTTATAGGAGAATTTGAATTCTCTAGAGAATTCAAGGGTCAAGATTGCTCCAACAAGGCCAAGATGAAGGGCTATGGTGGGTTGAGAACCCACAAGCCCTCACATCTTGACATGTGGAGGGTGAAGTGGACAAGGAGGATATGAGGTGGAGATGAGTTGTCAAGAGGGTACATGAGGTGGAGGAAGTACAAGTACCTTGCAAGTACATTGGGAGATGGGAAGAATCTTGGGTGAATAAAAGTGAATTTTAAATTCACAATGATTGGAAGAATCTAGAGGGTAAAAGGTGGGCTCCAAAAAGGTGGGACTTGGTCACATGTGAAGATTGTGACAAGTCCAAGGTTGGTCACATGTGGTGATTGTGACAAGTCCAAGGTTCTAGAAGCCTTGAAGGATGGAATGTGAATTAAAAATTCACATATAAAAGAGGGGAATCTAGGAAGAATAAAAAGAATTAAAAATTCCTTGAAGAATGATTAGGCTTAATTAATTTAGTAATTAGAGGATAAATAATTAGGATTAAAGCCAACTTGCAAAAGTTGGAGGATGTGACACATCCTAATCAAGGATTAGGCATGTGCACATCCTAATGAAGAAATTAGGAGATGGATTAAGATTTGATGAAAAAGACATGTGAGGAATTAAATAAATGTAATATTTATTTAATTTATTTGAAGAAAAGAGGATTAAGGAGGGTAAGGTATTTAATTATTAATTAAATACCTTAGGGATTTGGCAGAATTAAAAGATATTAATTAAATAATAGTAATATTATTTAATTAACTAGATAAGAGGATGTTTAGACGAAAAGTGATAAATTTGGATAAATTAAGTGTCCAAATTTGGATGTCTACAGGGCAACAGTGGGGCATCCGAAAAAATCATAATTTTTTGAATTTTTTATCTAAGCAACAATATTAATCTGAAAAGCATCAGTCTTTGAACCAATGTAATAGGTACCTCGCTTCAAAGAAGGGAAAAATGTAGACACTTAAAATTTTCTTGAATGATATTACGCATTTGAATCTAATTACTAACATCATTTCATCCTGAATTTCATCTCCTTTTCGACTGTTTAATTGAATAATCCTAGTTATTTAATTAAATGCATCATTCTTATCTATTAATTTGATAATTAATTTCATTAGATTAATTCACCCCCTTTCACACTAATGTTTCATCTTGTTTAATTGGAAAAAACAAATTATTTAATTAAACCCCCTTATGTCCTCTCATTTCATTAAATAATCGTAATTATTTAATTAAATGTCATTTGAACCCCTTTCATTAAATAAATTAATTATTTAATGATAATCCTAAATTCACTCCGCTTGCACAATTAAAAAATTATTTTAATTAACTAATTAATAATTTTCCCTCACCCATCCACTTGCATGGGAATATTCCCTTGGAATATTCTCCCATTTGAGCTTCAAAAAGGGAATATTATTTTCTAACAAACTTTGTAACAAACTTTCCAACAACTTTAAAAGTGTGTTTGTTTGAATCATTGTGAGCCATTGATTGATTCCTTGATCCAAGCCTTCATCTATCATTTCATCTTGACCATTGATTGATCAAATCAATCTTGACCCTTGGTGCACCATTTTCTCCTATAAATACCTCACATTTTGGAGAGAAATGGATCCACAATCATTTGAGAAAATTCATGTTGTTGAAATGCATCCACACTTTCATCCATTAGCATTCATTTGAACATTTTCATCCATTGTGGTTCAAATCATCCATTTTCATCAATCTTTTATCAATAGAATCTATTTGCAAGCTCGTTTTATCAAAGGGATTGGAAAAGGGTCATCATTCCATATCAATACGACACCAATCCCCCAATGGGATGAGGTTTGAGGCATTTGAATAGGTCTTTTTTATGCATTTCTTTATCGTTTTGTTTAAATGGCTTCTTGGTTAATGGTTTTCAAAAAATCATTGGGATTGTAGCTTAGTTAAATATTGCTTAAATTTGTATGGATCTAGTGTATTTAGCTATTACTATGATTACAATCACAACATCCACCTAAATTTCAAACCTCTTCATCTATCAATCCTTTGGTACATGTTATCCTGATTCTCCAATCCCCAATGCTTCAATCCTTGGCAAGCAGTATGAGTTCTTCCTAACCCTCAAAACCCAAAAATATTCAAAACACCTAAGTCCCTTGCATTTGTTAGAATTTTAGAGTTCTTCATTCCTCCATCTCTTTTGGACTTTTCATATTGATCATGATTTCCTAGAAATTCTAAAACTCTATTGATTCCTCTATAATATTTCTTAAAGTTGGATTTTCAACTTTTCTCATCCCTCAGTATCAAATTTCTTTCCCCCCCTGACAAGTTGTTCGAAAAAGGCTTGATGTTCAATGGATATGTGTTGTTGGGATATCAAAGGTGGATGTTCCTATATCATGGGCACAATAGGTAATAAAATCAAAGGGATGTCAATGACTTGATGGTCTAACAAAAAAAGAGTGATAAAGGTTTATATTGAGACATTATAGGATTTTATGTTGTCATCCCTATGGCAAGCATGTAAGGTAATTTTGGTGGTCTGATGGACAAGCAATGGATTGATACTATGATGGATCTGCTTTACTTTTGGTAGAGGTTCACAAATTTCAATAGGAATTCTCAAAGGGTTTGAGCACTAAACATGGTGGCATTGAGTGCATTAACTTACCCACCAACCCGTCCCTCCTTTTTTAAGAAAATGAATGCCAGAGATGATGCCTATAGAAGGGGGATGGCCTCTTATACTCATTGGGAACACAAACACATGGTTCATGGAAAATTTAGGTTTAAAATATGGAAAAAATCTAACAAGAAGACATGGTTGCCAAGTTTTTAGAGGAAAAATATTGTTGATTTCTAGGGCCCCTGTGCAAGTCTACATGTTTCCCTTTTGAGGCAACTTGAAAAATTATATATACAATTTAAGTTTCATTTTTCAGGAAGAATGGCATTTTTGGACTAGAGAGGGGAATAACAGAAAGAAGAATCACATAGCAAAACCATAGGGTTCATAGATTCAAATCTCAGTATGTATTTTGTTATTGTAATGATCTAGGTTTATCCCAAGTATGTAATAATACATGTAACCATTATAAATTGAGTGATTAAAGGAAAATTCAACCTTAATTGATTATCTCCCTATACAATGTACATTTCTAGATGTGTTTCTAATTAGTTGACCAACCAGATGACTGTAAAATCCCTAAAAATGTGAAGAGTATCTTCTTCGAATAATATAAAAATGTATGGGCATGTTCATGGATCACTAAGTAGATCTATTTATTATTATATAACTATCAATTGTTTTCTTGACTATATGTGATCCAGGAGGATCCAAGAATCTCAAAATATCTCAGAACTGACATCATTGGTTAGAGCTTGCTGACATGATCTTGATGCAACCTGAATCACGTCAACAGGAGGTCATATGCAAGAGTTATGTTTGGTCAAAGGTTTGGTCAAACAAGCGAATCAAGCATTCAAAAAGGTGAAAATTTGATTGTCTCACATCCAAGCAAAAATGACACCAAGTCCTAGTGCTTGTCGTGCTTGATTCCTGAACTATCCTCGGTTTTGAAAACAGAGTCCGTATGAGAAAAATAGAGCCAGTCAAAGTTTTAGTCAAAATGATGATGTCAGCATGTGACATGGCAATTGACTAGATGGTGACGTGGGAGTTGCAGGTGATGTGGCAAAAATCTCACAAAATTCATGTACCATGCTTTATTTTTGAAAATAAGGTGTGGAGGATTATTTTATCTCACAAAAATCCATCGGATTTTGTGGGATCCCAATCGGATTTGGTGGGATCCAAATCTCCTAAAAATCAATGAAAATTAACTCATAAAAAAAAACAAAACCTCCTAAAATAACACTAAATTGTTATTTTATTTTTAAACTCAACCCCATAAACTCAAATAGCCCGTGAATATAATAAGACAAGGGATTAAAAAACAAATTCCAAATGTTTTATTAAGGGGTTGTTTAATGTTTTTATTTTTAAAATGGGGAAGTTATTGTTTTTATATAAACGGGTTAGTGTTTTTTTGTAAGGCTTATAATTATAAAAGCCAAAGGAGGGGGGTTAATTTGTTATTTTATTTATTATGGTGGTTTTTAACCCCATATGCAAAATTTATGTATAAAAGAAGGTGATGTGATAGGGCCTTTATGCATTTTGTGGAGAAAAAATTCGGATGTGTTTTTTGAGAGAAAATTTTATACTCTTTGGAGGAATTTTTGGGAGAGAAATTACAAGGTGTTGATTACACCAAGAATTGTAAGATTGTAAAGAGAGAGATTGTGAGTGATTAAAGCTTGGATATTGTAAGAAGGCTATTGAAGCTTGGCGATATCAATAAAGTGGTCCAACGTTGAGAAGCGGACCCAGAGACATAGCTCAAATTGAGTGAACTCCGTTATCAAGTTGTTTGTGTCTCTCTTCCATCTCTTTCTTGTTCTCTCATTTATTTTGGTGTTATGTTCTCTCATGAATGTTATTGTAGATAATTGTTTTAAAGTGTTTGAAAGCATTACTCAGTTTCATAATTTCAACGGTTAAGATACATGATCATGCATTACTGTTGGATCAGGAATTAAATCTGTAATTGGATTAAGTTTTGGGAAACTTTAACATCCTAGTTCTGGTCGGTATGTAGAGCCTAGCTTGCTAATGCATTTTGAAAGGCATATTTTTGTGATATCTTCACAACACCTTGATTCCAATTATTATTGCATGTTTGAATGGATTTGGAGACTATGTCACCCAAGAGGATAAAGGAACCATTTTGTTACTTACTTTTTCTCCCCATTGTCCTCTACATACTCAAAATACATAAATTTAAACATCTTTTCAATTTTATTAGTTATAGTGTGTTCCAACTTCCATGTTTGAATGTCCATAACATCAAAGGGGTTATCATAAAACATATTCATTGATGATTGTGTAACTAATCACTTTTTTAATAATGTGCTTAAACTTGAGTCTCCCAAACTAGCATGTGGGCACAAAGTGACAATTGAAATAGGGGGCACTATGCAATGGGTATGGTTTGTGTTAGGGTAAGTTTTGTGCTCCTAATATAATTTCTATTACAATACCTTAGGGAATCCACCCTTGGTCTTGCAGAGCCAGAAGAGAAGGAGGTCTTACCCACCTCAATAATTAGTGCTAAATTTCCCAACCTAAACATAGGCTTTGTGGATAATCTTCCTAGGTTTGTCACCTCTAGCACCTGAAATATTGTCCAACCTTAGGGATTTGGGAACTACAACTCAAATCACAAACAAAATCATAGAAGTCCTTTGTACGCTTGAATATTTGGCATGGATGGTTGTTATGTGGATGGATTGGTGGTGTTGTATTGATTCATAATTATAAATGATGGTTTATCTTTTTTATTTGGAGATCTTGGCTGTACGTTATTCTTTGGATTTGTTGGCATTGTAGTTGAGTGTGTTTGGACCATAGGTTAATTTAATTTAGGATATGGTTATAATAATTTCATGTGTATCTTCTTAGTATCATAATTCAATGGGATTTGTGGTATTCATATGAATTCATCACTTGGTGATGGATGATCTTCTATAGTGGTTATTGGTGTCATGGAAACATTATTAGATTAGGATTATTTTATATAGTGAAAATACTTTGACATCTTGAGTTTCCTTAATAGGAGATGGTTGTCTTCATGTGACTGGAGATGGTTGACATCTTAGTTTCATATGGATAAATATTGGAGCCTTTTTTGAGGTTTTAGTTTATGTCAAGTGTTAATTTTGATGGGGATCCTTGGTTTAGAGGATGCTTTGGTATTTTTCCATGGTGGACCCTTGATCACGTGTAATGTTTTTTTCATAATATAGGTTCTCTTGGGAGTAGGATTGTTCATTGGAGCATATAATCTTCATGAAAGAAATTTTAGATCATGTTATGATGTTTTCTTGGATTTTGTTGACATGATAGACAATTATTTTGGTATTGAGTAAATTGGTCATGTTCTTGGGAGCTTCATGAGAGTGTAGTGTTATATTTGGCTCAAGTAGCATGGATTGGTAGATTATAGGTTCTTATGGATACATGGAGACTTAGGTGAGGTTGGATTTATCTTAGGCTTATAGACAATTTAGTTTGATAACAATGGGTCCACAATCCTAGAACTTCTTCTTACTTCAAGACAAGGTATATGTCATCAAGAAAGCAAATAATGAGGTTCATCAACATATTGTAGATGGTTTAAGACCTACTTTGAGATTGGATAATCTCTCCTACATTTTGGAATCAACTTAAACCCAAAAGAGTGTTCCCAAAGGCAACCTAAATAGGTTTATACATCAAATAAAATATAACATGACTATGATAATCAACAATTATACACAAATATACACTTGAACCCAAAATTTGTCACTAGTTCAAGATCAACTAGATGCATATGACCTCTATATAATTAATAATACACCTTGCACATGCACCTATAGATATCAACATCATTATAATCCCCTAATATGTTTTCATTTGTCATTTCCATACATAGTGGAAAGGTGTGTTTGTGATAGAAATGATTCTCTAATGATTTATCACTCTTGGTTTACTTAAAATGTTTCCCTAGTTTATATTACTAAACCATTAATAGCATGCATAAAATCCTAATCTAACCCATAGCTAACCAAATATGAAGTTATTTAAATGAAAGTATTTGATCTTGAACCAATATGGAATAGTGTCTACTTAATTGGGAAATATAGTCATGAACAATAAAGAATAATGAGATAAATATTGTAAAGCATCAACAAAATCATATTTGCGCTTAAATAGAAACCGAAGATTATAAATCTACAATAGACATGGTTAATGATCTATAAATATAACCACAATGACCCATATGGACTAAAGAAATGGTTATTACAAAGCATTTGCAATAAATTATGTTTTATCACATACACACCAAACCCTCATTACATTTGTGCCAACAAATGTGGTAAGAGGAAATACATAATTACGATTATACATACCATAATTGTTATTCCCTTGAATTATTATAAATAGTCATGGATATATATCATTATAATAGATGTACAATATAAAACTCTTCCTATGCTATTACAAATCATATCCCCTTATTCATAATTCAAATTTTCAATGTTTGATACCCTAGAATACTTTGAAAATTTTACTAAACCCAATAATTAGTTTGATGACCAACCATTTGAATGAACAATAAACCGATATGTAAATTCATCATTTTAGTACCCAACTTGCAAATAGGAGCCTTAAGATGATAAAAACTTGGCTATCATGAAAAAACTCATCATCCTCTACTCATAATCATCTACACATCATGATTTTTGTATGCAAACACAAGAAAAGTACCAAGAAATGAGTTAAAATATCATGGGAAGCAAAGAGGAACATCATTCAAATTTATAGATCACATTTTCATTAATAATGCCTCTATATCTAGAGTGACATTGCATGAGAGAGTCCAAGAAATTCATTGCATGCATTACTATGGGAGTGTGTGAAGAGAATAGTCTTAGAAATCCCATCTCTATAATAAATATAATACAAGTAGTGACTATCTTTTATTTTCTTTGAATTAACCCCTTTTTTATTAAATAATAATTTCTAGGCATGATCCCATTTGATCTAATAGCTAAAAAGATTCATCAAATCATTAATGGTATTATGGGTCATTTTGATTTTTATCATTGTAACTTGCAAGTAAATTCATTCCCTTTTAATTAATAGAGGTTTTTGGGTGGGAGAAACCCTAATATGGAAAGTTATAATGTCATCCCTAATCATAAAAGGTCTTGTAGGTAAGGAAGTAGGTGAGTTTTAATAATAAAATTTGTGAGAGTTCTAGAGTTCAAAGGTCTTGGATACCTCATACTTCATGCCTTTAGTTGAGGTGCCAAGGATCATGGGTGATAAGGAACTCATACCATTTAGGTATGTAAAATAAGGAAAGTCCAAACAGACAACTCTTGAAAGGTAAAATGCTTTAAAATATTGGGGATCAAGAGTCACACACACCTCAAAATATGTACTAAGATGATGGGGAGGGAAAAAGTCTAATTCTGAAGGATTTCTTATAAAAATATTTAGGATTCAAGGGGTCAAAGTTAGCAAAGAAAGAATGATATGAAGGTAAATTCTAAAATTTTGATAAATATACTTAGGAAACTCTTCAAGGGTAGGGAATTAAGAATTTGGGGATGACACAAAGGTTTAGAGAAGGGGAATTCACTACTCATGAGTCTCTTTATTCTCAAGAGAATCCCAAGGGGAAAACTACCCTAAACTACCTCAAGGAATAGAGCAAGAGTGTTTGAATCAGAAAGAGAAATCCATAGAGTTTTTTTAGACATACTGATGGGCTCTCGGCCAAAGGATGGTAGCACAAAACAAGGATGACAACATGACGCGCTAGAGTCCTAGAGGCACACTGACGTCTCATACAAACCAAAAATTGAGCTTATCATAGAAAATAACTAAATGACTACCAACAATCAAATTTATAAGAAATCTTAAGATGTGGGAAAATAAAAGAATGTGATAGGACTGCAATAAGGTAAAGTAGATGAAAGAACTGAAGATGATGAAGAAAGTGCTCACAACAAATCAAGCGATGACGCTTCTAGGAAGGAAATATCTTCAATACCTGCGTACATAAGATTGAGAGAAAATTTGGGGTTGTATAGGAGTTTGCCTCAATCAAACCCCTGTTTTGGTGTTCCCACCTCCATGAACAACCAAATAGATAGATAAAGTGAACAAAGTAAGCAAATATGAAGTGATAAAAGGAATCCTCACTCAAGGAGGAGATCTCGTATCACAAAATAGAGATGCAATTGATAAGGGATGTGAGAAATCTCAAGATGCTCCAAGATACAAGATAAGTAAGATATCACATGCAAGGCTTAAGGAAGCCAAGGAAAGAGACAAGTTGTGCAACCCAAGAGAGCTTGAAAGTGTCATTGGAAGTTGTAGAGAGCTATGCAAGCAAGATACCAAGATAAAGAGAAGAGGAAAAGGCCAAAGCAAAAGCTAGAGAGTTCCAGAAGACCAAATAGATTAAAAAGATAACAAATGTTAAAGAGAGGAGAGGAGGTACAAGAACCTTCCCAAGCCATTACAAGGCGTCATAGGTCGTTACCACTAACAAAAGGGGTCGACAAGTTCCAAACATGCTCGGAAACAACCATTTGAACATTGGAATGTCACAGGATGCTAGTTCCATGCACAGACATCCATGTGGCATGCTAGTGTCCAAACACATCATGCTCCAAAACAACAAGAATGAAAAAAGCACAAGGTTCGATGTGAAGCTCATGTGCAAAGGTAGTTGTTGAAAAGGGGTCTTGAACATCCTAAGAGGGGAAAAAGGCTGATGTAGGGGCTAAAATGAGCCTACACAAGTTTTAAGGGATTGGAAACTAAAATGGATACAAGAATGTATGTGAAATTACAAGGGGTGAAATTTTACAACATTACAAAAGGATACTTGGGTAAGAGATGGTTTGAAACTCTAGATCAAAAGACAAAATTTTAATTGCAAAGGACTAGGAGGTTGAGGTAAGGAAAAAGATATGTTGAGAAGGGGAATATTTGACATGTTGATAAGGAAAATGGAAAAGGTAGGGATGGGTGCAGTGGCATACCAAGATGAACAACTCTAAAGGTCCAAAAAATTGACAACCTGCATAAACTTAGGATTTTACCATAAAACACACTAGATAGAATTTTTGAATTTCTTGCAACTATTAGCACATGGGAGATGACACATGGAAACACTTAGGGAAAAAATGACTCATGGAAAACTCACTTATAATATCTCAAATCATTTATAAATTATGGGTTTAAATTAGCTGAGACACATAGAAGGGAAGGGACTCAAACAAAAAAATGGCATTATAGATTTGAGTCCCAATAGAGACATGTGTTTTGATTAAGGGAAAAACAAGTTTTGAATGGACTCGAAACCATTTACAACAGGTTTTGAATGGACCCAAAACCAATAACAAGCAAGTTTTGATAGGGACCTGAAACCCAACTGAAAAAATAACGCCACTTAAAGATACACAGACAACTAACAGCCAAAAAACAACATAACTAAAACAACACAAGGTTAAGCAGGGAACGGTTACCTATTTTTGCTACTAGCCCAAATAGGTAGTGTTTTTTTATATTTTTATAAGTGAAAAGAAGGTACATTTTAACTCTGCTATGTCACATTCATGTGCATAAAGAAATATCAGAAGACTACAATACTACATTGCATTATGCCAATGCATATAACATAGGAGAAAGTGCACAATCTTTTCAAAAAATGTAGTCTTTATTGATAATAAAAATGTATGGTGTCCCACACAAGCCATGGGAGTAACTATTTGAATGCATATAATGGAAAAAATTATGCATTTACAGATACAAAAGAGAAATAATGCACATAAAAAGAAAGGGGATCCGTCAGTGCCTGAATGACGAATCCCAGTTGTTTTGTTCTACATCTTTAGTCCCTCCCGCTTGTCCTACTTCTATTCGATGCTCTCCTTGTTGCTCCTAGGTTCCCTGCATTTGTGAGAAGAGTGTTGTTAGAGCAATGAAGGATCACCAATCAAAATATGTGCATACATCTATAAACATATAATTTGATCCTCATGTGCATTAGGATAGCTTGCATACCATAGATGTCCAAGAAAATAAGAGAGTTATAAAACACATCTATCATATGCTTGGTTTTATCTAACATGTTTGCTTCTTGTTCAAGTATAGGTGAAATCCTTGTTACTGTTTTATTTTATTCGGTTACATCATGTGGGGTAAAATGTGGTTCCCATAAGGGTTGAGCCCAACATGTTGTCTTATTGTACTTTAAAGAGACATAGAGAGGTAATTCATCTCCTTATGATTCGCTCAAAAGGCACACATCATTTATGATAGTGAGATTTTAGTCACTATCATAGGTGACATATACTTTCTCAAGGAAATCATAAAGAATGTATACAATATCATGTATCAAAACATATTATAGAAATGCATTGATGTGCTAATCCATGAAAGCACGATATAAAACATGTATATGTGATAGCCATCATGTTTGTGAGCTATCAAGAGTTATCAAGGGTTATCATGAGCTACGTGGAGTAGTCATAGAAGTTTGAATGGAGATTCTCTACTAAACCTCTAATGACAATAGCATGGATTATGTGATAGTAGACAAATAGTTCTTTCTATATAGCCTAGGGCAGTCACAACCAATAAATGATAACAAATGTTTAAGAATAGTGATGAGGAGCTAATCACTATAGTTGGGGAATACATTACAGTTCAATCATCAACATCAATGGGTAATTAGAAAGGGTGTGGTCTTCACAGTGTTGATGTTTTCCCTAGAAGACATTTGTTCTACTCAACTTTCATTATCATGATGAAATTCATCATTATTGTCACTATTGTCAAAGGAAAAGATGTAGGAGTATGCAAGTAATTACTATGCTTAGTGCAAGAGAGGACATGTTTCATGAAGTAACCAGAGACATGCATTAAGAGCAAAAAGAGTAGCTATGTTGATATTGAGCACCTTTTGAGGAAAGATAGTCATTTTCAAGGAGCAAGGTTTCAATAGTCCTAATGACTAGAATGAAAACACAATAGTAGTTCAGTGGAAGGACAAAATGAGATCTTCTTACACAGACATCATATACCTACCTACTTGAGAATCTTAAAATAAGATATGCCTAAAGAATGTTGTCTACAATGCTTCACAGAGAAAGGGCTTCACATGAGGAATCATAAGCATTTTTAGTAGAATAGGGTTATGTATATGCCATGATCAATGCATAGTAGTCAAGGAAGGTAATTGTTGTGACTGTTGAGGGAATGCATCAGAAATTTTGTGTTTAATCTTGCAAATTCATGTATTGTAAATGGCAGTATGAATGATACAAGAAGATAGTGAAATCACAATATGAGATGGGAGGCAGTCCTTAAGTAATAAGGATAGTCATCACCATAGAAATTTGTGGGAGTAAACAGGGACAACTTGAAGGTCATATAGGATAGAGCTAAGAGATTACAATAGTCATCATTGTCAACTATAGAAGATACAAGCTATTATAGGAAAAGAAACAGTGATCCCTGAGTTCACGAAAGAATTTTCAAGCAAATTGAGCTACATCAAGAGCATGATCAAGTTCCTAATCTAACAAGTGTTTCAGGAGTGACAAGGGGCTTAGGACAATTATCCCAAGTGATAGAGTGCATGATAATGCAAGATTCGGGAATGAATGATCCTTATGTAATACAATTTAGAGGATATTGTTGTCAAGCCTCAAAGAGCAGAGTTGTGTCTAAGAAGGCAGCTTGAAAACATTAGGTCCATCTACTCTAAGATTACAGTTTAGAGGATAGTCATGGGCTTTCATAACTAAAATTCAACATGTTTATTTTGTTCATGTTAGCAACAATATTGTTAGTTCATTTTGATAATCCATGAAAGGGATTGAGTAAAGGTGACACTCTATGGGAAAACTGTGACAAAGTTGTGAATAAAAGCCTTGATCTAACAACATATAGGACAAGTGGCAGTACTTGTAATGAAGATGAGGGAGTCATTTACAAAGGCATGGATATGTATGAAAAGAATGGGTAGTCACCTGAAGTTCCAAAAAACAAGCAGTGACCATGACCTAAAATGCCTTGGGTTAGTGATTAATTACCATGCTTTTGTAGATGACAATCCTTCAAAGGAAAAGAAGAGATAGCATTGTGCATTGTAACATGTCCTCTAAGTCAATTTCTTCAACATATACATGATGTCAACATAATGCATTTGATGGTACATAGGGTTTTCAAGTTATTGTGTTTTGTCAAATGACAGTGATAAGTACCTGTAGTAGCCAGTGGAAAAATGATGAAACACTAGGCTTGCAAGAGGAAAACAAAAAATGAAACCTCGAAAGAGAAAGGAGGGTTTCTAATCTTTTTCAAAATGCATAAATAGATGCCGCAACCTGTGGTTTCTAGAAAAAATGGCAAATAATTAAACAAAGAAAATGAATTGGAGGCTCAACGAGAATGTTGAGCAGAGATATCACCGCTTGAATGCAAGAAAACCCTTGGTTTTGTTTATACAAGTAAACCCTGAAGGAATATCCATAGTCATGGCCACCTATATATAGAGGAACTTCAAGAATCTTCAAAAGATGCAACCCAAGAAGCAATAGAAGCAATGAAGTAAAAACCCTCTATGAATGATGAGTGACATTTTTGAAACTTGCAAGAAAATACAAAGGAAATCCATAAAGAATGTTGCATTTTCTTCATTCAATAAGCTCGAGTCGAGCTTATATCTGGAGATATTTAAGAGGGAAAT
>VDFB02116944.1:0-14941 GCA_007258455.2 Sequoia sempervirens | reverse complement strand
AAAGATAAACATAAACAATAAAACTAAAGAAATGAAAGAAAGAACATCATAAACAATAAAACTAAAGAAATGAAAGAATAAACAATAAAACTAAAGAAATGAAAGAAATAACAACGGTTAATTACACCTAATTTTTATGATAACCCCAAGATTATTTACTCCATTAAAAAACATGTAACTACTGCAACATGAATCACAAGACCTCTAAACTAAGATAATAATAAACTATTTTCACATGTAATATAACATAACATCAATTTCAAGTATTCATATAAATGAGTTCTAAATGAGTTCTCTTGAGTTGCACATATGTACATGAGCAAGGTTCATATGAGTTGCACATACACATGAGCAAGGTTCTAGACATACCATCATGATCCCATACTATCACAAGACCTCTAAACTAAGATAATAATAAACTATTTTCACATGTAATATAACATAACGTCAATTTCAAGCATTCATATAAATGAGTTCTCTTGAGTTGCACATACACATGAGCAAGGTTCTAGACATACCATCATGATCCCATACTAGCACAAGACCTCTAAACTAAGATAATAATAAACTATTTTCACATGTAATATAACATAACGTCAATTTCAAGCATTCATATAAATGAGTTCTCTTGAGTTGCACATACACATGAGCAAGGTTCTAGACATACCATCATGATCCCATACTATCACAAGACCTCTAAACTAAGATAATAATAAATTATTTTCACATGTAATATAACATAACGTCAATTTCAAGCATTCATATAAATGAGTTCTCTTGAGTTGCACATACACATGAGCATAGACATGAGCAAGGTTCTAGACATATGAGCAAGGTTCTAGACATACCATCATGATCCCATACTATCACAAGACCTCTAAACTAAGATAATAATAAACTATTTTCACATGTAATATAACATAACGTCACTTTCAAGCATTCATATAAATGAGTTCTCTTGAGTTGCACATACACATGAGCAAGGTTCTAGACATACCATCATGATCCCATACTATCACAAGACCTCTAAACTAAGATAATAATAAACTATTTTCACATGTAATATAACATAACGTCAATTTCAAGCATTCATATAAATTAGTTCTCTTGAGTTGCACATACATACACATGAGAAAGGTTCTAGACATATCAGTTGTACATACACATGAGCCAAGTTCTAGACATACCATCATGATCCCATACTATCACAAGACCAAGGTTCTAGACATATGAGTTATACATACACATGAGCAAGGTTCCGGACATACCATCATGATCTCAAGACCTCTAAACTAAGATAATAATAAACTATTCTCACATGTAATATAACATAACATCAATTTCAAGCATTCATATAAATGAGTTCTCTTGAGTTGCACATACACATGAGCAAGGTTCTAGACATATGAGTTGCTCATGATAAATTATTTTCACATGTAATATAGCATAACATCAATTTCAAGCATTCATATAAATGAGTTCTCTTGAGTTGCACATACACATGAGCAAGGTTCTAGACATATGAGTTGCTCATACACATGAGCAAGGTTCTAGACATATGAGTTGCTCATACGCATGAGCAAAAATCATACACATGAGCAAGGTTCTAGACATACCATCATGATCCCATATAAATATTAGTTTGAGACTACAAAATATTAGGTGTAGATTATACCACTAGATCATGAGATCAATGAAGAAACTAAACTACTCCTCTTCTACAAAGATATAATTAAAACATTGAAAGTTGTTTGGCCTCTCATCAATAATACTAGTACATGCTCCATTTGGAATCCAAATTCATAGCTTTTAATGAAGATGAAAGTAAATAAGTAAATCAATAAAATAACATAGCTTTTATATGCATACAAACGAAAAGACCACTTGGAAACCTACAAGTGAACACATTTCAATAATTCATCTCAAATAAATAAAACCCCACGTGGTATAACAAAATACCATTACAAACAATTTTCTAATGTATTAGGATTATTTCATACATCAGTATCCTTCTCATTACATGAAGACACCAAATATGGCAAGAGCAACTAGTAATTGGCCTCAAAAGATCCATTCAAACGTTATAGATAATGATGGGGAAATTCACTTGTAGATAAACCCTTATTTTACTACCCTTTCTTAGTATTTTTAAAACATGTTTCATCCCTTACAAATCAAGAAATTTATAATTTTATACCCTATGATAACCTAAGGTACAATATATTAGAAAATTGGTCCAAAGACCAACCCTAGGAACATATTAAAAAATATATTTATATAATTTGCATAAAAAATAACCACATGGATATAGAGACTAATTCAAATTATCATGCATGCACATAAGCAAACTTTTGCAATCACATATAGATTTATTTTAGTACAATGGAAAAGAACACACATAGAAGCAAGGGAAGACCCATGTCAGATCTACATATTAGTATGCAAATTAGGGAGACGATCAAACACTAAGAATTAGGCCAACAAGTCAACCCTCCTGGCCTAGGAGTACAAATCAATGTAGAAATACTAAATTCAATCCATCAAGTTCCAATAATAGAAGTGGAAACCCATGCCCATAAGTGGTAGTTGTTCATCTTAAGGATGATATAACTTTAAAGGTGGGCCCACAAAACAAGTATCAAATTAAAATAAGAGACAAGTGGCAATATGGTATCCCAACAAGGAATGTATAACCTACATGTTTCATATCTTGTAAATGCACCAAGAAAAGAAAATTATTGATTAAAAGTGAGCACTACTACAATATGTCCATTGTAGAAATAAAACCTCCTAGAGTATAATGCACAACGCTAAAGAGGAAAATACAAGACACCATCAACAATTATACTCATGGCCATGCCATGGGTAGTAGAGTTTCCTATTAGTTTCACTAGATATCCAAATATTTTCCTATGCTAGGCTAACAAAGGATATTACACAAGAAACGAGGAAAGAAAACATAAAAAATGTTATTATGAAATTAGTCAATGTGACGACCATAGGGTGAGAATAATGCGTATCAAGAAAAAATATGTCCCCATTAGCTATTTCAATAATGTTATATCTTCCTTACGTCCATCATATCAATGTACATGTAGAAAAACTGATGTTCATGGTACGTAGATGTCTAGCACTACAAAGGGTAGGCTATAACAATAATTGTTTTAAATATAAGGAATAATCCACAGTCATATAAAAGATAGAGATGTTCATTCTAGACCAATAATCTCAATAAATCTATGTAGGTAGGAGATGCATAATATAACAAAAATAAAATTAAAAAAGAAACCATAAAAGAAACTAAACACATATCACTCATATATAGGGCCCAATAATTTAAAAGTAGAAATGGAACAATCAAGAAGTACCCTTATAATAAAGGGATATTGGTAAATCAACTAGAGGGATATCAATGATGAAAATGATAGATATGGACTTCTATAACCAAGACATAACATCTAACTAGAAGTGAACATTTGAAGAGTGGAATAGTGGGAAAGTTTATGCACCATCAACTAGTAAGCACCACACATCCAAGTTATGAACTCAAAAAACTATGCCACATCAAAAGGATGTGCCCACTAAAAGGGCAGCACATAAATCCCATAGAGAACTAAATGATTTGTTGCTATCACAAAGTAAGCCAACTAGATATAAGATTAGGCATATCAAAATTAGGGGTGACATGTGGCAAGCCATAATTAATTGAATGATCCATGTAGACCTTCATAGGTAGATACAAACCTATAGATAAAATCTATGGGGCCTACCACCTATCATCACATAAATTCCAAAAAGGTGACATGTGGACCACAAAGGTTAGTCCACATCCTCTATAAAAGGTATAAATGTTCACTAAGGCACACATGGGTGAATTAGGAACTGCCATGCCAAAAGATGATTCCATACACATTCATATTTGAATTGTACATATTAACACTCTTTCCATACAAATTTAAATTAAGTATAAATGTTATTAAATTTCATCCAATAGATTTTTCATCATTGTCACTATTTGTCCCCTCATAATCTCATACTTAGTCTATGCAAACACCCAAATTACTGTTGATATAAACTCCCTTCTTTGAATCATAATCATGAATCTAAGTCTAAACCTTTATCATTGGCACAAAAATAAGCCTTTTGAGACACTTCATATGAAGAAACATAGCCTTTGAATTACCTTTTTTATTTTCAGTTCATCATTGCAACCTATTGTAATCAACTATTATAATCCAAATTACAATATTGGTGTTCTTCTCCTTCACTGACTTAGGCAACCTCAACTTGTATCCTCCTTGTATCATAATTAGCGCAAGGAATACTACTTACCTTACACTAAATAAATAGGTTCTCATATGCATTGACACGATCATTAGTATCACAATCATCGAAGACAAGCTATTCAAACTAAAAATTCATGTCTATACTTTCATTCTTATCAACACATTCATCACTATGGGAAATCCCATACATCTCATCCTCGTGTGAATAAACACTTGCAGCAAAGCCTTCATCAATTGTTATCCTAATTTTAACCATGACAATTTTAAAAATTTCACTCTCAAAGTCAACATGTATTAGCTTAACCACTTCCATAAAAGTGATGTCAATGTTCCAAGCCATTTATGAAAATCCCTTATCATTCAATAATGATTGAGTCAAAAATCACTAATGGTTATTCTCAATCAAAAGTGAATTGGAGTCGAAATTATTCGTATTGAAATGTTGCACATTTTTTGAGTTGATAAATTCCTTTTATTTTTGTAATATATGAGAAAATATTCAAATATTTAATCAAATCATTACGTATAGTGATACAAAGCCTCATTACAATTTTACAAGTCTATAATTTCAAGGTTTCATTCATGCAATTTTTCACAATTAACCATTTTCTAATGTTGCAAGAACACTTAATTTCAACAAGTTTCAAGAGTTTCCTTAGAGTCAGAACAGTGAGTTAATAATGATATTCCAACTTACTCATATTAATAATAAGTCAACTAATCCATTAATGAATCTACTTCATTAAGAAACTTACATAGTTGTAAAAATTTAAAATAATTTATAATTTATGATTTACAAAAATTTTGAAGGTTGTAATTTGTAATTTTCAATGTTCATAATTAGAGGGTGGAGATTTTTTAACAAATAGGATTTTAATTTATCATTTATAAAATAATATTACACACATTCAAAAAAAGGTGGGTGGATCTAAAATCACACGCCTAGAGTCCAAAATGGGCCAACACTCAGATCATAAACATATAAAAACAAGCCACTAAGGGGAAACAACAGTAGAAGAGGGGAGAGGAGGTGGGTCTCAGTCACTCAATTTACCTCATACATCATCAAGGTCTAGATTATCCATGGAAGGGTCCCAAAGCTCATCATCTTTATCTTCTTCATTGGCACAAGTTGGTGAAATTGAAAGAGCTTGTCAGGGAAATTTGCAAGAATAAAACTAGTTGGAAGCTCCACTTGAAGGCCACCCAAAAGTTCCCCTTGTGGGTGGTAGAGAGGAAAAGTGTCAAAAAGTACGACATGACCAACCCCATTGCCTGTGATCCCCTTTGGTAGCCAAAATAAATCTTATGGATGAGCATCATGATTGCCATGAGTAGAAATACACCATCCTTGGAAGTGCTTGTAAGGAGGCAAGCGACCCTAAGAGGAGGGAGATGGGGGAACTTTGGCCATAACACAATGGTCATTACCTTAGTGCTCGATAAGAACTTGTGGGTGAGACACTTAAATGCAATTTTAATATCTTGCACTTGGATATGTAATAACACATTAGAATAAATAATTGATTTAGAAAAAGAGAAATATGTTGATCAACAAAGTAATTTAAAAAGATTGTAGAATTTCTATTTTTTAATATGTTGAAGAGAATTTCCACCTTGAAAGCATGCCAAATTTGGTTGAATTTGTTAGGGACACAAAGTCAATCCCCCATAAGAACCATATGCCAAGAGAAAGGATCGATCTATAGGGGCTTAAGAAAATTATGAATCCAAGTTTAGAGTTTTTGAGGTCTAGTAAACAGTCAAAAGAGATGATTAAAATAATCTTACTACCCACAAAAAGGGAAATAAAGATCCTAAATGTCCAAATGGGAAATCCTAGATCCCATAGGAGGGCTCTAGAAAGAATACACTAGCCAAAGTGGGCCAACTTTGATTCTAAAATAGCCAACTAGATAGTGTGAAATATACATTTCCAAATTTATATTAGTGATTGCAAATGCCATCTTTCGGTTAAACATTGGAACCATGGGAAAATGAGGAGAGAGCCAATGATATCCATGTTAGGGCTTATAATTGTGCAAGGTGGTGTTTGGACCCCACTTCCAATCTTTCCACCAAGGCCTGGAGGAATTGATGTCAATTTTGTGAACCATATCAACCAAAATTACCTTCATGATTGTGTCAAAAGTTTTATGATCTTCTTGAAAGGAAAAACTTAACATTAATTCCATTCCATTCCATGATACTCATAGAAGTGTTGGAGAATAATTCTTGCAAACATTTAATTTGTGTAGTGAAATCTCAAGGCCGCACCTAAGGAAATCTAGCCAAAGGGAGACCTTGATCTTGTAGAATAGGGGACCACCAAATATTTTTTTGGTTGATGGAAAGACCATCACGGAAGCCTAAACAATTCCAAAAAAACCAAGATTTCATGGCTTCCTGAGTTCTCCAAATTATTTTGATAAAAAAATTCCTTCTATATGAACTTTATTCTTCATAGTAGGAGGGTTTACAAACCAATCCCCTTCCAAGTAGGTTGTTCATAAATATTTCTAGAGGTGATACAATGTCAAAATAAAATTTTCTAGAATTCATCTCTAATAAGGGCATGGACAGTCCATTGGAACAAAGCACCAAACCTTGTCATTCTATGGATAAAGCCCCAAACCTCTATATTTGTGAGTGATACAACAAAATTCCTAGGTAACAAGATGGGAACCCTTGTTATTTGAGGAAGCCTAGAGAAAATCAAAGATAAAATTTTCTAGCTTCATATAAGAGGCCTTAGAAGGAGCCGAACATAAAGAATAATAAATTATGTGGGTTTCCACATAAATCTTGGAAAAAGCTTGAAATTTATTTGCCAAAGAGAGGGATTTTGTGATTAAATATGCAATCTTTTCCAATTATGGAAAGAACCATGTTGGAGATTGTTGCACTATGTTCTCATTACTGTTGTCATTTATGTCAATCTATGTCAACCTTTAGTGTGGTGTTGAGCATATGGGGAGATTGTTGCAATATATAGTGTGGTGTTGTTGAGAAGTTGTTTGTGGTGTTGAGCAGGTGTTGCTGATGCAACTGATTCGTTTGGTTTCCAAGTGATCAATTTTGAGAAAATTTGAATAGAGAATGTACAAGGTGATAGAGTTGTGTTCTACATTGTACTTTACATTTCTTCATGGTTGAAGATGTTCTTGTGCAGTTTGGATAAGATGATCAGAGACCTGTTCAAATGTGGTATATCTAGAGTTTCAGGTTCTGGATTGTGTGATAGTGGAAGATGTGTCTAATAGTGTGTTGCTATAAAGAAGGTTTCTTGGGAGAAATGGAATTGCTCCACATTTCTCTGTGTTGAGGTTTCTTGTCTTGTAGACTTAGGAACATGCTAATATTGTTTGTATCTACCTTCCCTTGGAGTGTTTGGTGTTCAGTTGTTCAGTAAGGTTGGTTAGTGAGTTGTATGTCTGTGATAGTGTGGTTGGTTGGCAGGATGATAATATTCTTAGTTTCAGGTGGTTGTGACAGTGTTGCTAAATATTATGATGGTGTTGGAATATTCTAGGATGTTGTGTGATGTTGCTTCCTGTTCTGTAGGATGTTTTCAGACCTAGTGAAGAGAAAATTGATTGTTTGCTAGAATTAATGCGGGTTTGGTCAACCTAGTGTGTTAGTACTAATTGTGAAGGTGGTTTGTTGTTTGTGGAAGTGTGGTGTAGTGTGTCAGTGTATATTCGGGTGTTGGTTAACCCTTGGTGTGTCCTACCTCCACTTTTTTCCACTACATAGATGTTTGGTGCTGAACTAATTGTCGGTTGCACATTTGAGGTGCATACATTCCATTATAGCCGACTTCGAGAAGGTTTTTGAGGTTGTGGCTGATATATAAGCAAGGTTAATTGTTGGATATGTGTGTCGTGTGTTGTGTGATGCAAAATGATGTATATGTGATCAAGTGTTGTGATCTAAGTGTGAGCTTAAATGTCTAAGGCTACTAGAAGTAGTGGGCAAAAGGTGTTTGCATTTTCAGTGTACTTGAAGTTGCTGGAGGTAATTAGCCGAAGGTTGTAGATGGTGCAGTGTTGTTGTGGTGGATCTTCCTATTGCTCTAAGGTAGTGAGCCTCCTTGTAATAATCTGCTTCTATTCTTTTCTTTTCTGGATAGTGAGTCCTTTGGGCAGTGAGACCTTTTGGTAGTGATCATATTGTATTTGGTGATATTCATATCTATGTGAGTTAATCCTCATCGTGGTTTTCCTTGATTATGGTTTTTCACGTAAATCTGGTGTTCTAAGCCCTTTTGGTAGTGAGCCTATTGAATTCTGTGTTATTCATATCTATGTGAGTTAATCCTCACTGTGGTTTTCCTTGATTAGGGTTTTCCATGTAAATCTGGTGTTCTATGGTGTATAATTGTGAATGTGTTTATGTTTCGTTAGTTTACATTCATGTTGATGCATAATAAAAGTTTGAAGGTTAGCAAGGGTTTGAATGTTTTAATATACAACTGATTCAACCACTTATCAGTTGTCTTATGTGTCTAACAATTGGTATTAGAGTTTTGGTTCCTTGGAAGAAGATTAACTGCTTGAGGTAGATTCAGATGACACACATGAATGGTGTCAAAGTGCCTATGTTTAATTGAACAAATTATGCTTCTGGAATGCCAAGATGGAAGCCTTTCTCATTCCATTAGGGTTTGGTGTTTGGAAGTTAGTTGAAAATGGATACACTATGGTTACTACTCCTTTCAAAAGTGATGATGAGATCAAGGATTATGAAAATAATGGAAAAGTGAGGAATGCTATCTTGAGTGGGCTTTCTGATTCAGAAATTGTGAAGGTGATAAGCCTCAAAACTACTAAAGAGATCTGGACAAAGTTATAGAGCATTTATGAAGGAGATGATAAGATCAATCGAACAAAGATGAAAAAATTCAAGCTACATGCTCGAGATAGATGACAGTGTCAATTCCATCAATGGCCTTGGTGGAAAACTGGAGGAAAGTGAAGTTGTGAAAAAGGTATTGAGAACTCTTCCTAAAGCTATGATAGTGCTAAAGTTTATGCTATTGAGGAAGCTCAAATTTTGGATCAATATTGTAGAGATCAAATGTTTGGTGCTTTAACTACTTTTGAATTAAGAGAGTTTGAAAAAGATGCTCCAAGAAAATAAATGGATTTTAAAGTTGGCAAGAAAGATGATGAATCTGATCCAGATGATCTTGATGAGGTGGAAGCAAATTTTGTAAGGAGACTAAAAAAGGGCACTAGAAAATACAAAGGTAAGTTACCTTTCAAGTGTTTCAATTGTGGAAAGATAGATCATTATGCTTCTAAATGTCCAATTAAAGTTTCAAATGATAAGTATAAATATCATAAAGGTAAATTTGTCAAGAAGTTTTATTATGTTAAAGAAGATAGTGGTGCATCTGATGAAGAGGAATTAGACTATTCGTTCATGATGGAAGTGTTGAATGCTTGTTCATAGCTCTAAATGTTTGAACTAATTCTACTGATCCTAAAAGATGTGTGAAGGAAATTGCTCCAAAAATAGGTCATAGTATTGGATAAACTATGTTAACTTTTTTTCATGCAAGAGATGAGAGAAATTACTGGATAATTGATAGTGGATGCTCAAATTTATATGACAGGTGAAAAGAGTAAGTTTGTTAAGCTTGAAAAGTATGATGCTGGTATTGTTAAGTTTGGTGATGATCTACATTTGCTAATATCTATGGAAAAGGTTCAATTAGCTTTGATGGCAAGCATAAGACATATGATGTTCTTAATGTCAATGGTCTTTGGCATAATCTTCTCAATGTAGGAAAATGTGCAACAAAGGATAGAATTTGGTTTTTCAGGATGATGGTTGTGAAATCGGAAAAGGAAGCTCTGGAACATTGGTTGTAGCTAGAACAAGGGCATAAAGAAATGTTTATCAACTACAAGGTTGCAGTTTTAAGTGCTTTATGTATCAAATCCATGAAAGTTGGCTATAACATAGAAGAATAGTTCACATCAATTTTGATATTCTAGTGCAGATCAGTTGTATTCAAGTTGTGAGATATTTTCCAAGAACTACAAAGCCTATCAATGCAATTTGCAAGGAGTATCAGTTTAGAAAGTAGAAAAAGAAGAGGTTCAGAACTAAAGAATATTCTACTATAGGACCTTTGGAGTTGGTGCATATAGACCTATGTGGACCTACTAGAACAAGAAGCTCTCAATGTGACATGTATTTTATGTTGATAGATGATTACTCGAGAATGGCTTGGGTGACCTTTCTCAAAGAAAAATAAGAAGCTTTAGAAAAGTTTAAAGCATTTATGTTTATGGTTGAGAATGAAATGGATTTGAAAAATAAATTTTTGAAGTTTGATAGATGTGGTGAATTCGCCTCCAATGAGTTTAACAACTTTGTGAAGATCATGGGATAAAAAGGAAGTTGTCAACCACTAGGACTACTTAGCAGAATGAAGTTGTGGAAAGAACATGGCAGTTCAAGAAACAGAAAGAACCATGATGAAGGAAGCAAATCTATCGAATGTTTATTTAAAAAAAGATATTCCTATTGTAGTGTACATTCTTAACAAAGGACAAGCAAGAGTGAAAAATTCAAAGACCCCCTATGAAATATCTTATGGAAAACCTCCTATGAAATATTTTAGAGTGTTTGGAAGAAAATGTTATATCGGGAGAGATGAAGAAAATCTGGGAAATTTTGATGCAAGATAAGATGAAGGAATATTCCTTGGATAATCTACAAAGAGCAAGGCATACAAGTGCTAGAACAAAAGGCTAAAGAAGATAGTTGAAACTACAAGTGTTAAAGTGGATGAAGAATCACACCAAAGATCAATGTTGATAGAAGGATATGAATTTGATGAATCCCCTTGCAAAGAAAAAGAAGAAGAGAAATAAAAGGAGATGATAGTGGAAGAGGAAGAAGCTCCAGAAAAGAATCCTAAGACTCCTATGTATGTGTAGAAGAATCATTCTGAATATCAAATCATTGGAGATAAGACAAAAAATGTATTGACAAGAAGAAGAGATGTTATGGCAAAGGAACATGTTAAATTTTGTTTACTCTTTGAGGTAGAACCTAAAATGGTCATTGAAACATGCAAGGATGAGAGTTGGATCAAAGCTATGGAAGAAGAGTTGAGGAAAATTAAGAAGAATCAGACATGGGAATTGGTCCCAAGACCAGCAAACAAGAATGTAAAAGGAACTAAATGCATTTTCAAGAACAAGTTGAATGAGAATGGAGAAGTCATTAAAAACAAGGCTAGACTTGTGTGTAAGGGCTACTCACAAGTTGAAAGAATAGATTTTGAAGAGAATTTTTCTCTAGTAGCAAGAATGAAAGCCATTAGGATGTTTTTGGATTTTGCAGCTCATAAAGACTTTAAGGTGTATCAAATGGATGCCAAGTTTGCATTTTTGAATGGTGAGTTAGAAGAAGAGGTGTACATTGAAAAACCAAAAAGTTTTCAATTATCAGAAGATTCTAATATGGTTTTTAGGTTGAAGAAAGTTTTATATGGACTCAAATAGGCTCTTAGATCTTGGTCTAGTTAAGATTGGATAAGTACTTACTGCAAAAGGGATTCAAAAATGGTACCATAGATAACAATCTTTACTTCAAAGTTGAGAGAGATCAGATCTTGATTATGGTTGTGTATGTTGATGACATAATATTTTGAGGAAATGAGGAAATGTGTAAAAGGTTTGTAGAGGAGATACAAAATGATTTTGAAATGTTAATATTTGGGAAGATGAATTTCTTCCTTGGTCTACAAATCAATCAATTTGATAAATGTATATTCATCTCACAATCAAAGTATGTCAAGGAAATTATAAAGAAGTTTGGAATGGAGGACTCTAAACCAGTATGTACTCCCATGGTTACTAGTTGTAAGTTGAGGAAAAATGATGAATCTTCTAAGATAAATCATATAAAGTATAGATCAATGATTGGTGGATTGCTATATCTAACTGCTACTAGATCAAGTATCATGTATGTAGTATTTCTTGTGGAAATATTTCAAGAAGACCCTAGAGAATCACATGTGGCAGCAATAAAAAGGATATTTATATATTTGAAGGGAACTCCAAACTTTGGTCTATGGTATCCTAGGGATATACTAATTTCTATTGAGTGTTTATACAAACGCAGATTGGGTAGGTTGTACAAATGCCAGAAGAAGTACAAGTGAAGGTGATTTCTTTCTTGGAAGAAGATTGGTTTCTTGGCTAAGTAAGAAGTAGGATTTAGTGTCACTATCTACTGTAGAGGAATAATATATTACACCAACATCTTGTTACATATAGGTGTTGTGGATGAAGCAGGCATTGAAGCATATCAGAGTATCATATAATGAACCTATTTCTACCTTGCTTGATAATAGAAGTGTTATCAACATTTCAAAAAAATCTAGTAATCCATTCAAGGACAAAGCATATCTCTATCTGATATAACTTTCTAAGAGAGAAAGTTGATGAAAATAAAGTGAAGTTGGAGTATGTGCCTATGATGGACCAAATAGCATACATTTTCACAAAGGATTTTCCAAAAGATACATTTGAGTATCTCGGGTAGAAGTTAGGGGCTATTGCCCCTCCTTTCAACTAGATGCATGAGTTGGTGCATCTGTCTAGGTGAGAAATTCAAGATTTATCCTTTGTCCTAGGCTGATGAAGGCTACCTCTCAAGGGGAGTAGGTAGTGGTGTCTTTGGTTGGTGCAATCAGGGGGAGCATATCTTGTGCCCCTAAGTGGAGAGAGAGTAGTAGCAAGAAATTAAATGGGAAAGAAAATAGATTGTAGGTGTTTCTAGAAGTAAAGTGTTCAGGTGTTTCCCTTTTCCATTGATGTCAAAGGGGAAGAGAAAAGTTTGAAAAACTAAGGAGAAAGTGATGTCTGAAAAATATAAGAAGAAAAGGGAGAAAGAAAGAAGCCAAAATGTAAGAAATGTCCAAGTAAGCGGGAGTGTTGTTTGATGCAGGGTTGATTTTTTTGTTAATGGTTTTTCAGAGCCGGTGTTGCCATCAATGATAAAGGGGGAGATTGTTGGACATTGTTGCACTATGTTTTCATTGATGTCAACCTATGTCAACCTCTAGTGTGGTGTTGAGTAGATGGGGAGATTATTGCAATCTCTAGTGTGGTGTTGAGTAGGTGTTGCTGATGCAATTGGTTCACTTGGTTTCCAAGTGTTTTTGAGAAAAAATTAATAGAGAGTGTACAAGGTGACAAAGTTGTGTTTTACATTGTGCTACACATTTCTTCATGGTTGAAAATGTGCTTGTGTCATTTGGATGAGATGATTAAAGGTGTTGAGAGGTGTTATATCCAGAGTTTTAGGTTCTTGATCATGTGACAATGCAAGATGTCTGACAGTGTGTTGCCTATGAAGAAGGTTGTTTGGGAGAAATGTAATTGCTTCACATTTCTCTATATTGAGGTTTCTTGTCTTACAGATTTGGGATTGTGCTAATATTTTATGTATCTACCTTCCCTTGGATTTTTTGGTGTTTAGTTGTTTCACAAGGTTGGTTATTGAGTTGTATGTATGTGGTAGTGTGGTTAGTTGCATAAGATGATAGTATTCTCAGTTTCAAGTGGTTACAACAATGTCGCTAAATATTTTGATGGTGTTGGAATATTCTAGGATGCTATGTGATGTTGTTTCATGGTCCACAAGATTTTTTTGGACTTGGTGAAGAGTGAATTCATTGTTTGTTAGTGTTAATGTAGGTTTGGACGACCTAGCATGTTAGTGCTAATTTCGAAGGTGGTTTGTTGTTTGTGGAAGCGTGGTGTAGCGTGTCGATGTAGATTTTGGTCTTGGTTAACCCTTGGTGTGGTCAGCCTCCACTTCTTTCCACTATGGAAGTGTTTGGTGCTGACCTATTTGTTGGTTACACATTTGAGGTGCATACATTTCATTGAAGCTGACTTGGAGAAGGTTTTTGTGGTAACAATTGATATATAAGCAAGGTTAATTGTTGGAGATGTGTGTGGTGTGGTCTATGATGTGAAATTATGTGGATGTGATCAAGTTTTGTGATTTAAGTGCGTGTTTAAATGCCTAAGGCTATCAAAAATAGTGACCAAAAGGTGTCTACATTTTTAGTGTACCTAAAGTTGTTGGAGGAAATGAGCTAAAGGTTGTGGATGATGTAGAGTCATTGTGGCAGATCTTCATGTTGCTTGGAGGTAGTGAACATCCTTGTAATAGTCTTCTTCTATTATTTTCTATTTCAGACAGTGAGTCATTTGGGCATTGAACCCTTGGCACTTAGCCATTCTTTTCTTCTAGCCAATGATCCCTTCTGGTAGTGAGCCTATTGTATTTGGTGTTATTCATATATATGTGGGTTAATCTTCACCATGGTTTTCCCTAATTAAGGTTTTCACATAAATCTAGTGTTCTATGGTGTATGATTGTGAATGTGTTTATGTTTCATTAGTTTACATTCATGTTGATGCATAATAAAGGTTTGAAGGTTAATGAGGGTTTGAATGTTTTAGCATATAACTGATTCACCCCCTCTCTCAATTGTCTTATGTGTCTAACAAACCACTCTCCATAAGAATACCTACGAAGCTTGAAAGCAAAGTGAGGGCCAAGAATTTAAAATATTCTCAATGACCAATTCATGTTTAGTTTAATTCATTTCG
>VDFB02116942.1:0-26151 GCA_007258455.2 Sequoia sempervirens | reverse complement strand
ATACATTATCCTCATTTTTGCTCTCTTCATTAGATAAAACTTGTTGATGATAAGCATTTTACTTGTCTCTGATTATCAATATATAATTCATGTGATTCCTCATCATAAGAAAATTCTTCACCAGCGAAATATAATCTTCTCATGAGCACATTTATCTATTCATCATTTCCATGAGGTGAGTCATAACCATTAGGTGCAATTTTTTTCTCTTCTAAAGAATTTTCTACTACACACTAACTAGAAGAGTATAGAAATTGAAAAGCAATACACCACAAGGCTTCACCACCAAAATTTGTAGAATTCTTTTGAAATGTGTCTAGAGGAACTTTACCTTGTGTGTTCTTTTGGTTATTTAGGATTGGCTTTCCATTATGCCAATTGATATTATATGGTTGATCATGTAACCTAGGAGGCCTTTCATTTCTAAAATTTGGGCTTGCCATTTCCCAACCCTTTTTCTTGTTTGGCCAACCTATAGTTTAAATCCTTCACTAAACTAAAAATATTATCTAACTTATCTTCATTAAGAGATCCCTTTTCTATGGATCCCTTATCTTGTTTTCGATTCTATAAGATTTTAACGTCATGTCTTCTCCCTACCTTGCTATAATCTCTTCTATTACTCTCAATATGCAATACAATCTTGAAAGAATCCATCAAATTTTAAGGGTCTTTGTCTCTTAAATGATAACTTATCTTTGAGTCAAAAGCATTACAATAAGTAACCAAACATACTTGATCATTTGGCCTCAAACCAATAGGTAGCCTATAAATTACTTTTTGAAATATGGTATTGAAATCAGAAATCATTTCATTTGAACCTTTAGAGATGTTTTTAAATTCATTTAGCATGAAATTTGGATTAGTCTTATCACCATACTGCTCCCTAAATATTATTTTGAATTCCTCCCATGACCCAATGCTTTCCACTGGCAAGCCTCTATATGAATTGTTGACATCTTTAGTGAGTGATTGCATAAACAACTTCATCATTAAATCCTCAACCTCCACCTTAAACTCATCCATCATGTTGTTAAATGACCTTAGGTGATCTTCTCCACTTATAGCATTATTGCCATAAAATCTGAACAATACATTTCTTATGTCATCTAGGAGAGGATTTGGATTACCAAGTATCCCAACAAAACATAACTGTATGTATCTATCCAATTGCATAGGTCTTTTAGTGAATTTATCTCCCTAACTTGTGTGAGATCCACCACCACCTTCACCACCAGAATTATTTGTACGTATCTATCTATGTATGCCTTTTCATTTTAATATTTTGATTCTTGAAATGGCACATCTACTCTCCATGTATCCATTCTGCCATTTTGTTTTGTTCCAAATAACCATTTAATCTTCTCATCACCATGTCCAACACAATCTAATTTCTCTTCATGTCCCTAAGTATGGTCTTCATTCCCTTCTCTACTTTAGTGCTACCCTTCCTCTAACTCATGTGGCCCCTAATTTTCTATTACATGCTTTTATTTTAAAAAAACTTTAAATGTCCCTTCCTTCTAGAAATGTGGTGTGCCTTCCTACATTCAAAACTACTTGCATTTTTATTTTTTTCCTTCTTACAAAGCCCCTCCTCCATCTCCTACCTACAACCCTTCACACACATTTAAATTTTCATTCAATTTTATATATTTAACTACATCCATTCACCTTCCTCTCTTATGCACCAACTTTCTATCTTCATTTGATTTTATAATCTGCCCACTTCCTAACTCTATGTAGCTTCTTATCGTTTGTTTTCTTTTAAATTTTCCTTCCACCATAGACCCTTCAAATCTTCTTCATATTCAATCTGTATTTGTAATTATTATTATTATTTTTCTTGTGAAGCTACATAATAAATTTGGATAATAAATTTTATTTTGTCACTTATGTGCGGGGAGTGAAGCATTGGGCATTAACAAGCAAAAAAAAATCAAACTTCTCCAAATTACATGAAATTTTGTGAGTAGACTTAGGATGATGTCCCTAGGCTCCCTACAAAATTATTTCACTCCAGCCCTCTAGAATCTTGAGACTTTTTAATTCTTTTGTAAACTTCCAAATTTTTAACAAACTTTCAACTTTAAAATATCACAAAATAGGAAAGAAATGACCTTGATTATTTTTTCAAATTCCTAATGGTACCTCCAAGAATTACCTTGCAAAATTATTTTACCCATGGCCTTATAGTTCTTCAAGAAATAATTTTCAAAAACTACTTGTGGAGCCTAGAAATATCATTTAAGAAAAAACTTCAAATTGATAATTTGACTGAACAATTGAGTTCCTTATGTTGAGAGATGCCAAACATGATCGAAACAAAGAAAAACTAAAACAAATAACTATGAATATTTTTGGTTGATGTAAATAACTTATTCACTCAAGATGTTCTTACATTAGACACGTCAAGTATAAATATTGTGAGAATAGGGTCACAATGGTGGAGTTGAGTAGTCACACTATTCTTCTAGGTTGCCATCAACCTATAACAAAATCCTTCACTATCCAAGTGTTCAAGATTAATATTTCTTTCTCTTTTCCTAGAATCATGTTAGAACATACACCACCTCCCTCCAGCAACACTCCATCTTACTCCTTTTCCCCCTTGTGGACTCATGTCCATCAAATCTCAACCTCCACTGCCAAATACTTTCCACACTCCTATCATCCTTCATGGGTTCAAAACCATCTCTAATTGTCCACCACCAAAATAAACTTGTATCATCTTCTACCATTTCTACACACAACCATACAACACTACTACATGCTCTTGCTCTTTATCCATCTATCCTTTAACAACTGCATCTAAAAACAAAATAACATCACAAAGATGATTTAATTCATCTTTATTCATAGTTGCAGCATCGAATTTCACTACAACAACTTCTAGCTCCTCATCAACTACAATTTGTTTCTCTTCTCTCTTCGCTCTAACAGCAATCTTCGACATGCACTCTTCCTCAATTTCCAATAATTGTGCTAAGAGGTCCTCTTTTCCATTAACTAAAACATCTTCATGTCTTGCTTCATTCTTTTATGCCTTTTCTTCCATTCCTTCCTCATGGCATGTATTTTTTGCAACTTGGTCATCTGCATCAATAGGGGCTAATCTCACTTCTTCCTCTTTCTATCTTAAGTTACTATTCTCATTCTTCTTCTCACTCCTCTTTACCATGTCCCTCTCACCTTTGCCAACATTATTTTCCAGCATCTCTATTCTTGTCTAAATCTTTCCTACATCTTCAGGAACTATCTGTCCCATATTTTCAATTGTATCATCCTCAAACTTCCCCCAATATTGCTCCCAAAATAGTATCTGAACGGGTCTCCTCATGACCCAAACCATATTTCCTATTGTAGTTCTCACCTCATGCAATCTACCATCACACTCAATCTACAAAACAAATTCCTTCATGGTTTCAAGGTCTCTACTGCTCAGGACTCCTCTTTACCTGCAACAACCCTCACAAGATTCTTCTCTACCACTTTTTCAATTAATTTCTGGTGTGAATTACCTCACAATAGAAAATTTGTTCACACTTCCACCCACAAGTCTCGGTGAATCCTCTCCATGCTCAACATTACCCACTCTGATACTAATTGACACATGAGGTACTCCCTCTCACTCTCACACACATTCAAAATCTTAAAAATTAGGTTGCAATAAAGCAAGAACAATTTTATTCAATTAAATTTGAAAATAAATTACAATATGTTGGCCAACCATGTCCTCTCTTAACATTCACACAATCTAATCTCACTTTCATGGAGACACTCCAATTATATCCTCCTCAATGGTATTTCTCCATTTACAATTTTATGTTGATTAAAACTCTTTATTTTCCTTTCTATGTACTCTTTGTCTTTCTTATTGATGTTGTGATCTTCAACATGCTATATAAAACTTACTCTTGGGAAAACCCTCTTATTACTAACTTGCAAAATTTTTAGTTTCTATTAATATAATTTTAATTATCTTCTCTTCACTCTTACTCCTTATGCATTCATCTCCTCTATAGATCTTCCTTTTCATTCTAAGAAGCCAATTCTTCAAATGGCATAGCTACTCTCCATGTATCCATTCTTCTATTTTGTTTTGTTTAAAATATCCATTTAATCTTCTCTTCATGCCTTTGATTATGGTTTGCAACCCCTTTTCTACTTCAACACTACCCTTCCTCTGACTCACTTAGCCCCCAATATGCTATTACATGCTTTTATTTTTAAAATTATAAATGTCCCTTCCTTATAGAAATGTGGTGTGCCTTCCTACATCCAAAACTGCATGCAATTTGTTTTTGTTTCTATTTACATAGCCTATCCTCCCTCTCCTACATGTAGCCCTTGAAATACATTTAAATCTACATTTAATTTTATATATTTTATTGCATCCATTCACCTTCCTCTCTTATGCACAAAATTTATATCTTTAGGGTGAGTGCAGGATCATGGGGGTCCAAAAAGTGGTGATATGACATAAAAGTGACAGATGCCTTTTTTATCCAAATTTGATGAAACAAAAAGGGTTCATAGAGAAAATTGTCTGATTTCCAAAAATGTAAGATATGTCTTATTTGGAATTAAATAGATAATTATGATTGATTTTCTACATACATTTTGACAAAAGTCTTGATTGATAGGTTGATTGAAAAAAATATATAACTTTTAAACGGTTAAAAAATTTTGAATCCAAAAGATGTGTCACACACTATGATTCACAAACTATAGATAAAAAAAATGAGAAATTAAATTTCATAATTTTTTTACCAAGTTAGGCTAGCCAGACAAATGGTTTTTTAATATTTTTTAAAACTCCTACTAGAAAATTCATAACTCAACATTTACTTGCAAATAAATCACAAAAAAATATTTATCACATCCACGAATGTGTCCTCTACTTATATTAAAATATTTACAATAAAATATTTATTTTGTCTCCCCAATATGGTAGTTGGACAAACACCTGCTTTTATTTTTTTCTTGAAAATTTAGTACTACTACATTGAAATTTTAAATTTTCACCAAATAGACTTACTTTTTTCCAAAAAAGGACTAATAGCTTAGAAACTACATTCAATTTTCTATAAATTATATTTTTACATATTTTTCAAATTATGTTAATAGCCTATTGAAATTTTTATGTCAAGTTGCATAACTCTAATTTTTTGAATTTTCATTGCCACTTAGGGGTCTAGTTTGGAACCCCATGATCCTACACTAAACCTTCATTTGATTTGATATTTTCAATCTTCTCACTTCCCAACTCTAGGAAACTTCTTTTCCATGGTTTTTTTAAAATTCTCCTTCCACTGTAGATTCTTCAAATCCTCTTTATTTTTTTGTATTACTTATCGCATGAACAATAGAGTTACATGGAGATCATTCACGTATTTACATCAATAAGTACCCCCACCCATAGACTACAACATATTTTATGCCACTCCCACTACATATCTATCAAAAATTTATTTAGATCATGTATTTTTTTGCATTTTATCAGCTCAACTGTAGTTGTTTACATAATACATCTTGAACAAGATTGCACAATAAGATCATTGTTCTATCAAAAAGCCACTACGCTTTTGGAAAGTATCAATACACTACCAAAAGCATCATTATGGTGCCAGAAGATCACTGTACTTCCACATAGGAGAGCTACTAGCTTGTTGCCACTACCATAAAGGAGCTGAACCATGCCATAATATCATCAAGGTTGCCGAAAATAGGACGGTTGAATACCTTAGTTTGTTGCATGGAGATCATTCACATATTTACATCAATAAGTACCCCCACCCATATTACATCTTTTATGCCACTCCCACTACATATCTATCAAAATTGATTTACATCATGTAGTTTTTTGCATTTTATCACCTCAATTGTAGTTGTTTACATAATACATCTTGAATAGGGTTGCACAATAAGATCACCGTGCTATCAAAAATCCACTCAATTTTGGAAAGTATCACTACGCTACCAAAAGAGTCACTATGGTGCTAGAAGATCATTATACTACCACCTAGGAGAGCTACTAACTTGTTGCCACCACCATAAAGGAGCCGAACCATGCCAAAATATCATCAAGGTTGCCAAAAATAGGAGGGTTGAATACCTTAGTTTGTTGCATCCACCCTATGGACCTACTTTTTCATCCTCAAAAGGGAACTTGGTACATCAATTTCATCCCTACTGAAATCCTCTAAGTTGAGCATCCATAGAACATCTTCACTAGATGGTTTTCCTTAAGTATCTTATCATTAAGCTCTTTCTGAAATGCCTCCAAGGCTCTAAGGAATATCTTGGTAGTGTGTTGCCAACTGTCCCCAAAATTGACCTCTTAGAGCTTAATAGGCATTATTCCCTCTTATAGAAACATTAGGCATTTGAATTTGGTGACCTTTATTGTCATTATTACTTGCATAGTTGTATTATACAACATGATTCTTTTATTAGACTCTATAAGTGTCCTCCTTATCCCTTTAAACTTTTCACAATTCCTTGATTTCCAGATTACCAAAAGAATTTTAGTCAAAATACAAATCCAAAACATTGTTAGCTCTTTCCCTAATTTATTGCATTTGAAAAAAAAAAAATCTATTTGGTCTGGATTTTCCATTATCATCCCAAATGTGTTGATTGTGGCAAAAGAAGTTCTATATTTCCTTTGCATATATACACTCAAAAAATATGTGAACTATTGTTTTCAATATCCTACAAAGGCTGCATATTTCAGTGTCACCTATTTTTATCTTACGAGGTAATTTATGTAGTGTTAGGACCCATCTGAAGCAAGCCTTCTTTGGATAAATTGCATTAGCCCACTTGTTTCTTAGTATCCTTGACCATTCATTTCAATTTAACCTAAGGTTCTAGATCTTGTTTGAGTTATTATAGGTTTCTTGTTGGATAGTAAGTGAGTTGTACACAATCTTAGCATTAATTTTGGTGATCTTAGTACCCTCACACCAATTAAACTCTTTATATTGTTCATCATTATAAACAAATTTGGTTGGAACAATAATCTCTCTACATGATTTCTTAATGATTGAGTAGGTTCTCCAGTTGGTTGTCGATAAGCCGAACTCAAAACTTAATTGGATCCAATCTCTTAACATTCCATTCTCAAAAATATGAGAGAATTTATTTATACCTTTTACGGCCTAGCCCTTAGCTGAGCAACCTTGCAAGAGTGCCAGCTGTTTACCATTGTGCACAAGGCTCCACCAAATTGATCTATGTGTGGATAGTGTGGCGTTCATGAAGAAATTGGAATTGGTAATATCCATCTTAGCCTACTCCCATGCTTTCTGGATACTCTTGAACACCATTGACCCCCAAGGAACAATAGGGTGATGGCTACTAAGAAGGTCACTCAAGGGGAGATCTTTCTAGGCCTTTGCATGTTTATGGATTTCCCTTTGTATGTTATTTCTAACTAGTATTTTCCAAGTCTCATCACCTTTAAGGACTTTGAATATCCACTTAGTTTCTAGTACAATCCCTTGCATTCTCAAATCCTTTAGACCCATTCCACCTTCTTCTTTGCTCAAACAACACCATTCGCACTTCATGACATGTTTCTTCATCTTTCCCTTCCCATCTAGCCATAGGAACCCTCTTATTTTCTTCTGAATTTCATCCACCTAATAGTTTTCGATAGAAAAAATGAGGCGAAATAAAGACTATAAGAAGATAATTTTTTTTGATAGATCTAAATTCTCCCCGCCAGGGAAAGGGACTGTTTGTTCCATTTACCTAATTTTGCATATATTTTCCTTAGAATCCAAAAGCACATCTCTCTCAAATTTGGACAAATTGCAAAGGGAATGCTTAAATAGCTAATTTTCTTTCGGGGTCCTCCCCATTGCACACCAAACCTAGAAAACTAGTTTGGAGGTTTCTCTTTCCAACCCAACATGATGGATTTAGAGGAAGATTTTAGCACCAAAGAAAGCACAAAATATGTCTAGTTTCTCCATCAAGTTGGAAACACTAGACTCATTCAACAAGGAAAAAAAGAAGTGTCGTCTACGAATTGGATGTTGATTAGTTTACCTTGATTAGGTAGTATTATTCCACTTACCTTTTGTGAGTTACCAGTGGCCTTGAGGATGTATTGTAGAGCATCAAAAGTAATCACAAAAGAGGAAGAGTGATCTAGAGTCGGGGGTAGACAATTTGTTTTCAACCACATAGGGAAATGTACTTTGTCTCCATGGTCCACAAACTCAAACTCTTCTTAGTTGACACATACTCCACAAGGGTTACAAAACACAAATAAAGCATCAATGCCTCAGACATTTCACCCAACACTTGGAAAACTCTAGACACAATGGGGACAACATTTTCAGAATAAAGATGATTCACAAAAACTCAGATTCTTCATTCTACCTATCATCCCTTCACAAACAGACTTAAATCCTTATAGTACTCCAAAAAGACAAAACTTGGCACAACTTTCAAAAGAGATTTGATATCCACAAAGTGAGCAATATTTAGAAACCCTTTTGGGCTTTACAACATATAACAAGAAATAAGATAGGGATCCTTTGTATAGAAGGGCTCAAACTTTAACTACCCCCTTTCCTACTAGGCCTAAAGAGAGTAGAAAATAAACCTTTTTGGTCATAAGTTTAGATGAAAAACTGATTTTCAAAATGTAATTCAAGTTTTGGATACCCTTTTCACCCTTACAACACATATAAAACTTAGGGCATGGTTCTTTGTATTGAAACCATAAAAAGTTGGAAACTTGCTTTTAAAACCTTAAAATATGGGAGCAACAAATTGGGGTTTTTTGGTCATGATTTTTAGTACAAACACGATACCACAAATGTAAACATAGTTTCAAACACCCAGTTAGACCTTATAAAATATATCTTAGAATCAAAGTAGGTTACTTTGGATGGAAACCTTCAAAAACTATTTTTTTTTCTCACTTTTACTCTAACTAGGGTTTTAGGTTGCCTAGGGTAAAATGGCTCTGACTTGCTTGAAACATAATGAATTTGAATGCTACAAAAAGAAGAATAAATAAGATTCATAGGATCACCAATTACAATAGGTTTTAGACCATGGTGAGTTCGTACAATTCTATACCATTCACCAAAACAAAGAAAAATGTTACAAAATGCAAAAAATTGAGATGTATTTCCATTCTCCTTCTTCCAAACTTCATCAACAACCTCTCCAACCTTGGATTTGACCCTCAAAGGAATTTTTAAACATTTACCAACCATTTACAATTGATTTTTTGAGTTACAACTATCCCACTTCCCTCATTTACAACTTATGACTCTTCACATTACATGTGTTTACAACTTTGACAACATTTGTGCAACTTTTTACAAGTTTTGCATCTAGATTCTAACCAATGACCAAGACCACTACTTAGACCCCAAAAGACATGAAATGGTCTTTTGAAAATTTATTACATGAACACATCAAAAAACCAAAATAAAATGCTAAATTTTTCCCTTGGAGGCATGAATTGACCTGGGTACCCCTACACCAAAGGGACCAAAGGACATCCCTATCTAATTGACCTTTCCAACACAAATTCCTCTGTAAGCCACTAGCATCCACTTGGGATACTAAATCCTTGAAAAGTGTGACCACCACACTGCAAAATTTTTACAGGAAACCAAAAGGCTCTAGCATCATCTTGATGAAGGCCCATTCAACACTATCATATGCCTTCTCAAAGTCAAGAAACACCATTTTTGTCCCCAAATTTGAGACCCTTTCCCACTCCATTGCCTCCCATCTCGTAATTAAGTTTTCAAGGATGTACATTCCTTTCATGAACCCAGTTTGGGTGTTGTTAATAAACCTTAGCAATAATTTTATAAGACACATTCAATAGGGTTATTGGCCTCTAATTCTTGATTTGTTTTTTGTCACCTTCATTGGGAAGTAGTTTTATGATGCCTTTTTTTATACCTCTTCCTAGAGAGCCTTTTTCTAGGGCTTCCTTATACACTAGGAATAGATCATCCACTACCCAGTCACTAAAGACATTCTATAACTCAGCAAGGAGACCATCTTCCTCAAGTGACTTGTCATTCTGCAAGGACTAAATTGCTTTCTTGATCTCCTCTTTGGAGATGTATTTTCTCAGTTTAGTTGATTTGTTACCCTCTATCATTTTTGGAATGATATATTTTATTATCTCCCTTTTATTGGAGTACCCCTCCCCATTACTTTATGAAGTGAACAGGTTCTTATAGAAGCTAAAAAAGTGACCTTTAATGTCCTCCTGATCTATGAAAGGAGTACCTTCTATTTGAACTTTCTCAATGTGTTTTTTGATACTCTTCTCCTTTATATACCTGAAGAAGAATTTTGAAACTGTATCACCATTCTCAAGCCAATTTAGCTTGGATCTTATCTTGAGCCCTTAGATTTTTAAATTCTACACTCTCCTTAGGGAATCCTTGAAAATTCTATGTTGATTCCCAATGACTTCATTTTTTGGCTCTTTCTAAAGGCATGTTTCAACCTATAGTAGGTCCTCTTGGAGAAGTCCCTCCTTTCTCCTTCTATCGAGAGATTTTTTCTTACCAATCAATTGGAATAGAGATTTCAATCCTTTTGTGTTCAGCTCAAGTCTATCAATCACACTTATCCCTTTGTGCATCCAAAGGTGTATGTTCCTAAGTGATTTAACTGCAGCTACATAATCACTATCATGGAGCAGCCTTGTGTTAAGGAGGAATCCCTCTTTTTTCCTAACACACCTCTACCCCTTCTTTAGGATAAGTCTTATTTTTACTAGATGTTGGTCTAAGAGTGTGTATGGGTGTACTTCTTGTAGACACATAAAATATACCGATTGACATTGTGCATCGATCGACTTACTAACATCATTTCTTCACGAATCATCCCTCCTCTAACCATTTAATAAAATCTCCTTATCTGATTAAATTCATCAGCTTTCATCCTTAATTAAATAAATCATTTTGTCTAATTAAGTCACTCTCTCTTGATTAAATCAATCCATCGTCTAATTATCCTATTTAATTAAATAATCAATTTATTTGATTAAATCTCTAAAGTCTATCCATTAAATTAAATAAATTAAAGCCTTATTTGATTTGGTCTAACACCATCTCTTTTAATTAAATAAATCAAAATCCTTATTTAATTAATCTCTTATCATATTCCTCTCTTATTTGATTTAAATAAATCCATAAATTTGAGTCAAATAGGTCACATCATCTAACCTCTCTCATTAAATTAATTAAGCCTTAATTGGTTTATCTCATCTCATGTCCCATCCTCTAGATAATGCAAGTTGCATGAAAATAGATTTAATTCATTTATTAAATCTCTATTTTCCTCACAAGGCATCTTTGGAATATTCTCTCAATTTGAATTCAAAATTCCAAGTCAACATATACATCCAACAAGGCAATTTAACTTCTCTTACATGTCCTTACCTTGAGCCAAGTGGCATTTATTGCATTTTCCCTTCCCTCTTACAGTCATTTCAACAAATTTGAAATTCAAAATTATGCATTTATTGGCACAAACTCCAAATCTTGCACATCCTTCCATCCATTCATAGATTGACAAGTGACATCATGCCATTGGATGAATGTTAGTCCCACATTGCTCAAATTTGGACATTCATCCATTTTGGAATTCTATAAATAAAGAGCTCATATCCTCATTTTATCATCCACAATTTATGCAAAGTTACCATGCTCAAATATCTCTCAAATTCCATCCATTGTCATTGAGTTCTTAGCTAGGTTTTTGCAGATTTTTGGCTTGGAGCTCTCATCATTCATCAACAAAGTGGATCAATCATCTTCAACACATCAAATTTGCATCTTAGGAATTGGGAAAGGGCCAATTTCACATCAAATTGGCACCAATTCCCCCATGGGATCATGAGTTTGAACATTTAAATTAGGATTCAATCTTTGTTTTGTCATTTTCATTGTGTTCTTCACTATTTTCTTCCTAGTTTGAGTGTTGTAAATGGATTTCATGGGGAATCCTTGTTTTTTTTTTTCTTGCAATGTCTTATCTAACTTGTTTATTCTTGTTATTTTGTATGTACCAAGGTTGGGGTTCTCACACTTCATACAACCATCCCTAAGTGAGTCTAGGATGAAGTGATGCTTATTAAAGTATAACCTATCTAGCTGGAAGCATATCCTCCTATTTCCATTTTGAGCATTGCACCATGTATACTAGATGCTCAGGAAATCCTTTTCCCCCCATTCAATGGGGTCAACCAAATTCAATTTGGATTTCATTTTTAACTAGAAAAACTTCTCATTACCCATCCAGTCCATTTCCATACCCCCATGTTTTTCCTCTTAGCATTCGATCATATTGAATTCCCCTCCAAAGATCTAGGGCACATCTCCAAGATCACATAGGAATTTCCAAATCTTTATTCCATCCCCATAATCATTTTTGGCATATATTGAGCATATCCCAAATGAATGGTCATCCTTTTGCAAGATGATCTAGACTACCCTATTATAGGTGGATTTCCCAGACCTCGAGATAAATTGAATCCATTCACTAGAGATAAGGATGATCATCCCTCCCCTACCCTTTTCATGTTGGGTAGTAAATTGGGTGGCCCCCCTCCAAATAAAGTTGGGATTCCTGCATTACCACAATATCTTTATCTTTCCACTAGTTAAGGAATCTTCCAACTATCTATTTTCTATCAGGAGATTCTAGTCCCCTGATGTTACATGAGAGGAAATTAAGACTCATTTTCATTAGGGATGCTCAAAGTATACTTTTTTGGTGTGAATTTATCAAAGCATTTGAACACCTTAGGCTCAACTTCCATCTTTTTAGCTATCGGGCTTTGGATGATTGTGCTTCTCTTTTTCGTCTTTGTATGTGGGAGGACTTTCAAGTTTCCTTTCCTTGTTGGGATTAGTGTTTCCTTATCTTTTCTTGGTCTCCCCTTTGTCATGTGAGATTGTTTATACTTGGAGTTAATCCCCCCACAATGACTCCCTAAGGAGTTGTTTCCTTTAACAATTTGGAATTGCATTGTCCACATGGGGGTTAATGCTACTTGGGGTATTCTGGAAAGAATGGAAAATTTTTCCTTCACCCACTTCCTTTAGGTTTTCTTTTAATGCAGCTATGGAAACTTCTGTGTCCTTTTTACTTTACCAACATCCAACTCCCCCTACCCACTAAAGTATCATTAGTGCATTGAATACAAGGGATAATAGGGAATGTTTTAGTTTCTTTCCCTTCCACTATAGAAGATAGACCCATAATCAGTCCATCGGTGGTACTTGGTAGGGTATGGGTGGGATGTATATTGGATTCAAAAGTAGTGGTGATCTCCTTGAAATTAGATGGCTTATCCATGTAGGCTAATTCTTATGTAATATAAATTTTTTGAGGATGTAATTTTGGTCCTTAGGTTCCCACTTATTTTGCATCTCATTTTCTTTGTTAACATTATTTAGCCTATCCAACACTAGTTGTTGTGCATTATTCTTAGTTACCTTACTAATAAGGGTTTCTTGGTTGTTTACAACTCCCACAAGGGTGACTTCAATTATCTATGTTTGGGGTTTCAATTGTTGGCACACTTGTTAAAGTGCTTAGGCCTCTCGGGGGGACCAAGGATCCCTCCTCCCCAGATTCTTCTTCAACCCAATCACCACTTCTACAATCAGGCCCACCATCTTCACAACTGTCACTAGGAGGGTTCCTTTCCATATTATCAAACTCACTATCCTCATGCAACTCTAAACTTCTATCAAAGATTTTGGAAATTTGATCCCCCATTAGGGATTCAAGGGTTTCAACATTTCCTTCCAATTTTTCTTTTAGGGATTTTTCTCTTACAATGTTAGGAATAGGGTTTTCTTCAGGGATACCAATGTTACTGACATCTTTGTTCAGACTATCTTGTAAGGTTTCACCTCCCCCACCTCTTCCCTCTTAGGTTTTAGAAGTGGTGTTCAAGCTACTTAGGATAGTATGGTTAGACTGGCTTATAGTTTTTCTACCCCCTCCCATGGAGTTGGCAAAGCCATGACTACCACCTTCCACTTCATTGAGATTTTCTCTTTTGGTTTCTAGATTTTTCTTCAATCTAGAGTGTTATTTTTTAAATTAATGGGCATTTTCTCCTTACTCTCCCCTCCCTTTGACATAGATAGTAAGCGTTTAGGCCACTGAGCACCTCTAGGACACACTCGGTGTTGGGTATGTGCATGATCATGATGGGCCAAAAAGTAGCGATATGGTGGGTATGTGTAGGGTATCTAGTTGATGATTTTTTTAAACAAAAATTGATGAAACAAAATGGATTTTTAAAGGAGATTCTCAGCTTTCACCAATATAAATTATGCTTTACTTTGAATTTAATAAATAATTATTATTCATTTTCTATTTGAATTACGACTAAAGTTTTGATTAATAGGTTGATTGAAAACATCTATAGCTTTCAAATGGTATCACATTTTTTAATCTAAAACATGCATCACATTTATGCTTCACATACTATAGGATTAAAACAAATTGAATTTCATGAAGTGTTTACTAAGTTAAGGTGGTCAAACATATGAGATTTTATATTTTTAAAAAAAAATTTAATAAAAAATTCATAGTTAATTATTTACTTGGAAAAAATTACAAAAAAAGCATCACATCGGGACATGAGTTCTCTACTTATATCTAAAATATTATTTTAAAAAAATATCATTTTATTGTGGTTGGGGTGGTCAGAAAAACACCTACTTCTTATTTTTTCCCTAAAATTTAAGTGGTACTACATTGCAATTTCAAATTTTCACCAAATAGATTTTTTTTCTAAATAAACCTAGTAGTTTAGAAACTACATTCAATTTGCCACAAATTCTATTCCTACATATTTTTGAAATAATATAGATAACTTATTCAAATTTTTACATCAAGTTTCCTAACTCTAATTTTTCTGAATTTTTTGCCACTTGAGGGCCTATTTTTTCCATGATGATCCTGCACATACCCTTTTTCCATTATCGAGCTTTAATAGCAAGATGTCTAGTAAATCGACTCTTGAGAGGATAGAAACTAGGGTCCTCATGTTTGTGTGTGGGAGGGCCAATTTTGTGCTATCAATCTTGAGCATTCTCTCATATGGTTCTAAGAACAAAGGGAGCAAATTCCAAATTCTTGGAGGCACATTCCTTATAACTATGCACCTAGGGCTTGAAAGAGCCAAGATTTCATTGTTTATGGCCTCTGTTAACTAGGTCAGTGCCCTAAAAATGTTTTTCCCAATACTCCATTTTTTTTACTAAGCACTTGACTTTACATTTCATGATTCTTGAAAAAAATGACAGAAAGCCCCTTTTGGATCATTCTATAGTATGAAAAATGGAAACCTAGTTTATTTACCCAAACATTGTTTAACTAGGCATCCATATACTTCCTCGTCAAGACCTTATTGATGACCATGATAGCCAAAATTATTCCCACATTTTAAAGCTTTATATCTTCCTCACTCAAAACCTTACATAAAATGGAATTTAGAGAAATGATGTCAACCTTAGAAGGCTTGGAAGAGCACTTACCTCTTCCGCCCCATCCATCGCCAAGTCCACCTCCTACCTCCATCACGAACTTAGCCCCTTCTAGAAATACCACCTTCTCACTAGCCACAATATCTCTAAACAACTCTGACTGCTCGACCAGAGCAACATTTTGAATACTAGGGTTGCCATTCGGGGGATCTAAATCCCCATCCATCAATCACTAGATATGAATAGCTAGGCTCGCATGAGTGAATCTAGAAGAATAAAATCCATACTAGGGAATGGATGCTGCCACCGACTACCAACACAAAGGAGGACTAATCCTCCTTCGCTCACACACATGAAAACCCTATGCAAGGTACTTTTACTAGGGACAACTTGAAGAGTGATTTTTCTCCATCCTTTCCACTCATCTACATTTTCAATCTAAATTTTTAATTATTATTATTTTTTTCTTGTGAATCTACATAATCAATTTGGAGAAGAAATTTTATTTTGTCACTTATGTGCGAGGAGTGTAGAATTGGGCACTGGTAGGCAAAAAAAATAAAAATTCTCCAAATTACATGAAATTTGATGAGTAGACCCAAGATGATGTCCCCAAGCTCCCTACAAAATGATTTCACTCTAGCCCTCTAGAATCTTGAGACTTATTAATTTTTTTGTAAACTGCCAAACTTTTAACAAACTTTCAACTTTAAAATATCACAGACTAGGAAAGAAATGACCTCGATTATTTTTCACATTCCATGTGGTACCTCTAAGAATTCCCTTGAAAAAATATTTTACTTGAGGTCTTATAGGTCTCTTAGAAATAATTTTCAAAAACTACTTGTGGAGCCTAAAAACTTCGTTTAAGCAAAAACTTCAAATTGACAATTTGACTGGATGACTGAGTTCCTTATTCTGAGAGATGCCAAACATGCCTGAAACAAACCCAAAATAAAACGAAAAACTACAAATATTTTTGGTTGATGTGGATAACTCGTTCATTCAAGATACTCCTACATAAATGATAAACAAAAATTTGATAACCAAGGGCATGATTGAAGCAAATTTTTTGAAATTATGACAAATTCTTAGTATGTTACAGGTGAGAACTAAGGGGGGTCATTGTATAATGTTCCCTTCTTGTGTGTATCTTAGTATTCTTTTAGCTAATATTAAGGGGTAATTTTAAGGAAAATTAATATTATCTAAAATAATACAAAGATTCTCCAAGAGTCTTCCATAAAATAAGAACATTGTAAAAAATTAGAAAAAATAGAATGTAAAACCATTTGGATAACCATAAGTTTATGGATTTTAATTTATGTCTAGTACATATGTGAGACTATTCATTAAACAACAATAATTGTGCATTGCATTATTATATTGAATGTAATACAATTTAGATAAACAAAGTTATTTTGTTCATCTAGATAACTCTATTTTTTTCTATTTGTTATTGTTTTTTTTCTATTTAATACTATTGAGGGACTTTTTTTACATCTTGGTTTGGGGTTTCTACCTTGTTATATGACCATTTTTAGTCTAGGAGATATTATTTCATGAGTTACTGATATTTCATTTGTTCTTATAGGGTTTTCTCATCCTTCATTAATCATTTCAATTATTTTAATGGATATATTATCAAACAAGTTATCAATCTCCTATTCTGATTCATTCTCGCTATTATCATGTAGGTTCAATTCTTTAATTATTTTCTCCTCTTGAAAATTTATAATTCTCCTTACCACTTTACCTAACTAACTCAAACTAAAATCTAGAGGCTTGAGTCTTCTAAAGGGATTTAGTATTTCTTTAAATCCTTTGTTGATTGTAACTTTTAGGTTAAATATATTGGATCCAAATGAGAGTTTTGAATGAAAATTGTGAATGGTGAAGTACCCTTACTTGTAAATTATTCTCTAATGACTCCTCAAATACCTCACATTGTTTAATGTACCTTGCTAACCCTTATGAAATTACTATTGCTCATTTAGGATAGATATTGAGTTGGTCGGATGTGGATTTATTTAAGAATGATCGAATTAACTTTGGTTTCTTTATTTATGGAGCCTAATGAATCTTACTAGAATCCTAATGGTTATTTGAAACTCTAGCATCATAGATTATTGACCCTAGCAATTTGACACTATGTTTGGCTCCCCATTATGTTTTTAGACCTAATTACAATTATTATTATCTTTGTTTAATTATCATTTTCATAAAATTAGGATAAAATTGGGAATTAAAATTAATTATAACTTAAACCATAAAATAGGTCTATTCTAGGGCGTCCTCGCCCTTAATCACCCTATTTTTGCTAATTTTTAATATTTCATTTTCAACATTTCTATATTTACAAATTCAAATTCATTTGTTGGATTCTGAAAGTAATTATTGTAAGAAATGGAGAAATACATATAAATGTAGTGTAGTAAAATGCATACCCTTGCATTTCCACACTTGTTTTGGCCTGCCTTGCCTCATTTATCCTCATTTATGTCTTAATTGGTCCTATTTTGCATCCACAAGCCCTATGAATTATGTCATTTTTCTAGCTATTCTCGACATTCTCCAATGAATAAATGATAATTAAATGATTTCATCAGAGTGTCCCTAATTTTTGGCTTAGGAATAAAATGCCACCTAGGGCATCTTTTTCCCCCAAAGGTCTTGGAACACTAATTTTTAGGCATCTTAATTGGGGCCCCTTTTTGGTGTTTGTGCCCCAAGATTTCTGACTTGGGACTAAGAAACCACCTAGGGCATCTTATTCCTCCTTGAGTCATTTTGAGAATTTAATTTCAAATTCTAGCAGGATTTAGCCTCTTTTATTTAATGAATTCATATTTTTGCTTGGTGTGATGTAATTTTGAGATATTAAGCATAAGCAAGTATAAATACAAGGTTCATTTGAATTCATTCTAATCCAATTATTTTGTGAGAGTATTTATAATAGCATAATTGAGTTCAAAATAAAATTCAAGAGTATTCTACCAAGCATTTGGAGCCATCATCAAGATTCAAGTATCATTTCAAAGATATTCTTGTACCATGTGTGTTGTTGTGCTAACATTTATGATGTAGGGTTTTTGTTCAAGCAAAAAATTCAAGAAAAATCCTTTGGTTCAAGATCCATATCCATTTTAGACATTGCACACAAGTTTGCAGAGTTTACAACAAGGGTTTAGTGAGTTGTAGCATTGCATGTTATTCATTCACCATTTCCTTCATCATTTCTATTCCATTTCAAGATTTAATTACTAACAAGGGGTTTGACATAGGAAAACCCTATTCACTAACAAACAACAAGTTTTTCCCTTCTTGCATATTTGTGATTGTAGATCTAGGTTGTAGATCTGAAGATCATTTATAGTGCAAAGTTGTAAAAGTTGAAAAGTTGCATTACAAAGTTGTCTTCACGGAAACTTACCCACAAGTTGAATCTGAAAGTTTCAGAACCTGAGATCAGAGGAGAAGCTAGAGTAGACCTTGGAGATCAGGATCACATTTAGATTTTTTCATAAATTTAGAATGATACTAATACAGTGCACCTTGGGTGTCTTAGTCCTCCCGAGCATAATTTTCAAAAATTCCTTCAGATCTGGTTTCGACATCTGAACACTCTGCATCTGCCCCGAAAAACAATAGTGGGACTAATACGCCATCCTAGGCATCTTTTTCCTCCCTAGCACTTTTGGACAGCTTCTTTAAATTTCTCGAATCCTCACAACATCTCTAGACTTCCCAAGTACACACATCCTATCTCCCTATTGCATAGTTTCATCATTTTCATCTCTCATTTAGCTTGCATAACTAGGTTTCATAGTTTGAATGTTCATTTGTCTTTCCAAGCATTTTCTTGGTAGTGAATCCCCTAAATTTTAAAGAAACCCCTCCTAGGTCCTCCTCATTGAGAATTGACTCACCTTGTGAGGTTGCTAGTCATTCCAATTAGGACTCCTAGGACATTATTGAATGAATAGTTGGAAAAGTGTGATACTCCACATATCTCACATCTTTTTCATATTGTTTATTTTAGTGAACCAGACCTTGTTGATCATTCATTTTCTAATTTTGGAGTCCATTAATGTCCTTAGATCTAGATTACATTTATCCTTTCATTGCATCTTGCATTAGTGAAAGTGCATCTAGGGTTTCTTGCATTTTGCATTAGTGAAATTACATCTAGGGTTTCTTATATTTGCATTAGTGAAAGTGCATATAGGTTGCATCTTTACTTTCTTACATTATTTCATTTCATTGAAAAACTGAAAAGTGTATCATTGTTACTCATCCTAATCGCATTTAGAAAAAATCATATTGCATTGAAAATTGAAAAAAATTGCATTCAATTGCTTGCTCCTAGTTACTTTTTCTTGCACTCATTTGCACATTTTTATGTTTCTAAACATCAACATCTTGCATAGGAAATCTATAAAAACTGTAGACATTCCAAAATTTACTATTTTTCTACAAAATAACCTCTACTAGGACTAAAATGCCCTTCTTGGCATCTTACTCGCTCTCAGGATTTTTGCCTCAAAAGTATCTCTCTATTGTTTGCTATTTTTTTTAGCCTCTAGAACTTTAGGATCTCACCAAGAGGACCAAGATTCCCTTCCTGGTGTCTTAGTTCTTATTGACATTGACTCTCCAATTTTTAGGATCTGAAATTTCTTTTCTGTGTTTCTTTGGGCTACCTTTAGTTTCCATAATTTTTGTTATTCCAATATCTTTTATTTTAAGTGGATTTGTTCAATCTTGCATTATGGATATGTTCTTTGGAAAGTTGTAGATGCCCTTGAAATATTTGGTAGATGTGTCAAATTGTGCCTTTGGTAATGACCCTAATAAAATTGAACTCACTCATTCTCAGTCAAATCCTAATGCATGTCCTCCTCATGATGTTGACATCATTGGATAAGATAATGACAACATGAATAAGTTCCTAAAAAATTATCTTGATAACCTTGAAGCTAATGCATCCTTCTATCAATCCATTAAACAACTACATCCTCCCACAATCCCACCTATTGAGATGTTTGGTTACTTACATCCTAAAAGTGAAGCAAAATTTGAACCTAAGTTCTCTACAATAGGTGAACCTAGTTCCTCTAAACAAGCAAGCACTCAGCCATTTTATGATAACAAAGTAACAAACACTCCAATCAACCTAGAAGAAACATATGATAAAGGATTCACAATATTAAGCAAACAAGGATGTAATACAACAAATGAACATAATATTGACCAAGTCCTAGAACATATATAAACTAATGAAAACACAATAGGGTTAGGATACCAAGATCCTCCTCACATTATACAACCTCCTTGAGAATAACTAAGACTTCGTAGCGATGGTATGGTGATCTTTGATTCCCCCCCCCAAATATGAATGTCCTTCTTCCTAATGAACAACTAATGACTCATAAAAATGATAAGGATGATAGGATCACCTTAGGTCCTCCTCCTCAACCTTAAACTAGAGAATTTGGTGAATCTAGGAAATTCAAAAGACATTATAAATTACAAAAGCTACAACCTCTCCGTCCACCACCTAAAAGTGAAACAAAATTACAACTGCTTCTCAATAAAGGATTCATAACATTACCACCTATGAAGATATTAGTGCTTTATCCTAAAGATGAAAAAGTACCACATTGTGCATGTCATCGAACCCTCAGACATAGTATCAATGAGTATCATGCATTCATGTTAATATTGCAAAATTTTCTCTTCAATGGAAATGATTTCCATCAAGTGATTGCATAGCTTGTCCTTTTCCGCCCTTTTGTCATGTAATAGTTGTAGAATAATCTATTCTCACTATTGCATAATCCATCCCATCACCTACCTTGTCCCATTCTTGTCTTGCACTCAATGGGGGCAAGAAGTACATGGCCTTGTCCTAGTAAGGCATTTGTTATTGTCCCAGTAGCTCATTATCTACGTTCTACTTATACAAACTTAGATTGGGGAGGTGGATGAATTGCTTTAGGTTGACTCACCTATGCCTTACTAGTATTTTTAATTTTCTTTTTGTTTGCATACATGTGCGTAACGTGATCCCCCATTATGCTTTGATTTATGTTTCTCTCTCTATGTGCATTCCTCTATTTGTACTTTCATTCTTCTATATGTCATATACTTTTCCCTTTTTGTTGATCTTTTGTCTTTGACTTCATTTTCATTTTTTTGTCTTGTGTTTTCCTTTTGGGGATGACACAAGGCATCGAGAGATTCATGTCTCCTTCATGTTGACCCAAAAGCTTTTATTTTTCTTTTTCCTTTTCATTTTAATTTTTGTCTTGTGTTTTCCTTTTGGGGATGGCAAGAGTGTTGAGACACCCTATGCCTCTTCCATGTTGACCAAAGTCTCTTCTTTGTTTTCTTTTCTTTGTGTCATTCTTATTCTATGTGTATTTGGGAATGATGATAATTGAAGCTCTCTAATATTATTGCAGCAAAAACAGACTACAAACTCCCCCAATCCATAGATACCTTATGTATTAGGGGGAACCCTCTTTTCCTTTTCATCTTTTGCTACTTTAAAGTAATTGATCACAACATGGTGTTAGCAATTTCTTTAAAGTGGGGACATAAATTGGCATTATTTTGATTGAATTTTATTCCTTTTTCATGTTCCTTGATGCAATTTTCTTATTTCATGCGATGTGTTTTCCTCTTTTTGGTGACATTGGGAGTCATTTCCTTCAAGAGTGTGACTTATCTCAGCATATTATATTCCCCTTAGTGGTGATGCGATGCAATGCATCCCCTAAGTGGTGAATCTCTTATGCTTTTATTGGTCCTATCTTTGAGACATTAAGAACAATGTCCCCTAAGAGTAAGACCTCACATGAACTAAGAAAAATCCCTTTGAAAATCCTTCTTTCTTCTTGCACTTTCCTTTTGTCCTTATTAAAGTCATGGAGGTATGGCTTTGATATGGAGTTCCTAGGGCTCACCTAGTGGACACCTAACTTCACTTTCACTCCCTCGCGGAGAATGCAATTTTGTACCTTATTAAAAGTCATGGAGGTATGGATTTGATATGGTCCCCTAGGCTCACTCTAGTGGACACCTAGCTTCACTAGCCCTTGTGAGCATGCATTTCATTTTCATAGTGAACAATGCATTCCACTTGTAAACCCTTAGCCTAGACCCAGTCTACCGCACTAGATGACTAGTCGAAGATTGACCTATTGTGGTTTTCCTTCTTTCCTTTTCTCTTTCCTTTTTCTTATCTTTGATGGTGTATGATTATGATCTGGTTATGGCTTCATATATCATTCACAAGCGTGTTCCTTTGTGCTTATCTTGGTTTTCCATAGGATCTTCATCCTGGGGGCTTGGCCATCCTCTTGATTATTTTCATCCTATCTTACTAACATTTCTACATTTTAACCACTCTTGATTGCATGGTTGGCTACTTTAGTGTGAGTTTGAAGCAAGTTCATCCTCTCACTAAAGTGGGGGCTAAATGTAGTGTAGTAAAATGCATACCCTTGCAATTTCATACTTTTTTGGCCTTCCTTGTTTCATTTATCCTCATTTATGTCTTAATTGGTCTAATTTTGCATCCACAAGCCCTTTGAATTATGTCTTTTTAGCTAATCCAGAAATTCTCAAATGCATAAATGATAATTTAATGATTCAATTGGAGTGTCCCTAATTTTTTGGTTGGGACTAAAATGCCAGCTAGGGTGTCTTTGTCCCCCAAAGGTCTCGAGACCTTGATTTTGAGGCATCTTAATTGGGCCCCCTTTTTGGTGTCTGTGCCCCAAGTTTTATGACTTGGGACTAAGACGCCACTTAGGGCGTCTTAGTCCTCCTTGAGTAATTTTTGGGATTTAATTTCAAATTTTGGTGGGATTTAGCCTCCTTTATTTAATGAATTCATATGTCAGCTTAGTATGATGCAATTTTAGGATATTAAGCATAAGTATAAATACAAGGTTCATTCATTCATTCTAATCCAAGTATTTTCTGAGAGAATTTATCATAGCATAATTGAGTTGAGAAGAGCATTCAAGAGTATTCTATCAAGCCTTTGGATCCATCATCAAGATTCAAGCATTATTTCAAAGATATTCTTACATCATTTGTGTTGTTTTGCTAACATTTGTGATGTAGGGTTTTGATTCAAGCAAGCAATTCGAGATCATTCCTTTGGTTCAAGATCCATATCCATCACAATCATTGCACAAAATTTTGTAGACTTTACAACAAGGGTTTGGTGACTTGTAGCATTGCATGTTTTTCATTCACCATTTCCTTCATCATTTCTATTTCTTTTCAAGGTTTAATTACCAACAAGGGGCTTGACCAAGGAAAACCCCATTCACTAACAAACAAATTCTTACCTTCTTGCATATTTGTGATTGTAGATCTAAGTTGTAGATTTGAAGATCATTTAGAGTGTAAAGTTGCAAAAGTTGCAAAGTTGCATTACAAAGTTCTCATCTTCATGAAAACTCACCTACATGCCGAATTCAAAAGTTTCAGAACCTGAGACCAGAGGAGAAGCTAGTGCAGACCTTGGAGCTCAAGAGGCACTTTCAGAGTTTTTAGAAATTTAGAATGGGACTAATATGCCACCTTGGGAATCTTAATCCTCCTGAGCATATTTTTCAAAGATTCCTTCAGATCCAATTCTGACATCCAAAGACTTTGCATCTGCCCCAAAAAATAGCAACAAAAATAATACACTATCCTAGGAATCTTTTTCCTCCCTAAAATTTATGGAATCCTCACAACATCTCTAGAATTCCTAGGTACAAACATCCTATCTCCTTGTTGCACAGTTTCATCATTTGCATCTCTCATTTAGCTTGCATAGCTAGGTTTTGTAGGTTGAATGTTTGTTTGTCTTTTCTAAGCATTTTCTTGGTGGTGAGCTCCTTAAAGTTTAAATAAACCCCTCCTAGGTCCTCCTGATTGTTTATTGACTCACCTTGCAAGGTTGCTAGTCAATTCAATTAGGACTCCTAGGACATTATTGAATGAATAGTTGGAAAAGTGTGATACCCCACATATCTCACATCTTTTTCATATTGTTCAATAAATAAAATTATTTTTCACCATTTTAAATGAGAATAAAATTTTGAATATTAATTGAGCATTCTAAAAAGAATTCAAGGTAATTCAAGAGAATAATAAGAATTATTTTATATCATTTTCAATGCATCATGTAAGATTTGATTCATGTTTTATGTTAATTTTTTTGTGAGTACTAAAACATGCAAGACCTTCAATCAAGCATCAAATTCTGCTTGAATCAGATGTGTGACATGAATTTATACCATCAAGGAAAGTATATATGAGTGGTAAGTTACACCAATTGTGATTTATCATTTTTTTAATCCATTTGCCTCTACTCAACCTAGGGTAAGAACTCTTTATCCAACGCCATCATGGTCATTCTAGAGGTGGAAACACTAAAGTAGGGTTTTACTTAGGGGAGACCCTATATGGCACAACCCTTTCTCCTCTCTTCCTTGAAGGTGGTAGATTTGAATTGGATTTAGAGAATATTGAAGAACTAACATTAAGATCAAGCATTCAGGTACCTTCATTCATTAAATTAGGGCAAGACAAGTTATTCATCAACATATAAAGTTTTTTAAGTTGAGTCTGATATGGAAGCACCAACATACTATAACCTATTGATACCTATTTAGAGACTCCAAAAGGAATCATTCTCGTTCTAGGGCACCCATGTCCATGACCAAATATTTTCAACCCAAATTTAAATTCCAAGATCCTCTATCTCTACTATTTTCTATGTTATTCTCAATTTTTGTTTATTAGCTCTATGTTTCTCTATATTTACATTTTCTTTCTATAGTTTCCTATTGACCTAGTTTACATAATCAAAACAATTCAATTCCTAATCAACACATCAATCATCAACCCTCACAATAGAGGACCAAAATGTTGATCAACCATTCTAGATATTCCTTTAGGATAGTAAACAACTAGTATTTTATGATAATTTTTGTGTCCTCTCAAATGCGATGCTTGGAAGGGTGTGAATTATTCCCTAGATCCCTTTTACTACAACACATTTTGGTGAAACTAACATATCTTACATTTACAATCTTTTTATTTACGATTTTTTAATCCTAGAATCTAAGTGAAATCTTAGGTTGTTTGAAAGTATATCATTTAAAGTGCATTTCACACTATACATAGAAAAATAAGGATTTCCATTTCATAATATTACAAAGTGTTATACTTTTAGTATTTTAGAAGAAAATTTAGTTAGTTATCACATCTGTCATTCTATAAATTATCATTTATCAAGAAATTGGGACTTATTGCATTTATTTTATTTCTCTAAAACATAAAATTTCATGCATACATGTGTCTTATATAAAATAATAGGGTTTCTTTCATTTTTAGAAATTTTCTTGGTGTTAGACTTGGATTTGTATAGATAAAACCTTTAAACACTATATTACACTTTTAGATATTTAAGATTTCAAAAATCTTACATCCCTAGCCTAGGGCACCCTCACCCTTGTCCAAGTTTTTTCTTGTCCAAATTTTAATGATAGTATTGTTGTAGTACAAAACCAATGAGAGGGGAGGGGGGTGAATCTGTGGTTCACTAATCAAATGTAAC
>VDFB02116940.1:0-10094 GCA_007258455.2 Sequoia sempervirens | reverse complement strand
AACTATGAGACCAAGTGATGCAAAGTGCTTGGTTGTGTATTTAGGTACATTTGATGAGGAAATGCGTTATTTTTTTAGAGATAAGGATCCCACAACATTGCATCACACATATCAAATTTCCATGGACATTGAAAACAACCTGAGATATTCAATAATGAAGGGTTATATGGCTACAAGTGTAGGTTATTTTAATACACCTTATATAAGTGGATTAGACAATAGAAGTGATTTTAATGATAATGATGCTTCTATTGTTCTAATTTTTCCATCATCACCTAGTATAATTAATGGTGAATTCCAAATTGGACATAAACAAAGTTTAAGCAATGCTAATAACATGTCTTTTGTTTAAGGATTTTCTAGTATGAAAATATATAAGGAAGAATCCCCATATGACCTATTGGAAAGGTTTTTGGATGCCTTGTTGGAAATTCCTAAAAGTTTTAGACCAGAAGATGTAGTATGCATTGACTTGTTCTGTGAAATTTTTGATCTAGTACTAAGTACCTTGCATAAGGAATTGAAGCCCCAAGATTTTCATTAGATAATTGATTAGATAAGAACTTTGAGGAATCTAGGTGTGATTATGCACAAAGTATGAAATCCCAAAGTGTTAGTAGTGGCTATCCTATTGCAGATAATCATAAGGCAATGCAAGTAAGTGAAGAGGGTGTATCAGAGAATAGACATGTGTCTTGTGGTATGGGTGAGGATAGTGATTATAACCAATTCATAAGAAGTCTAGGTGCAAATTGATATAATGGTGACAAGGAAGAATATGCATTTGCAAGTGTTTTTGATGTTTCATCACAAACCAATGGTCAATAAATTGAGGATGTGAGTTTGAGCTTTTATTCTAAACACTTTGAGATCAGTGCATGTGGTAATGAATTTCTTTATGATAATGATCATAAGGGGAGTGAGGTCTCTGATTATTTTTTTGAAGAGTATGAATCCTTCTGTGAAGATACAAAAGCTTGTTCTTTGCATGAGGGATGAAATAATATTAATTCTCAAGAAATATTCTCCTCACAAGTGAATGAACAAGTCCCCTGTGAGGGATATCTAAAATGCACTCTAGTTATATCAGGACTTGAGTGTGCTAGCATTGTGAATGATGATGAGTTTGAAGATAAGAATGTGTGTGTTCAGTATCCTGAGCCTAAGCACAGTGCTATGAATGATGAAAACTGTGGTACTAACCAACATGATAATGTCCTAGTTGTTCATGATTTTCTATGTGAAGTAGAATTGGAATATACAAGTTTTTTTGAAAAAATGGATATGATTGTGTTTGAAAAAAAATTATTGAAGAGGAAAAGGATGAAGAAGTTGGTTCAACTGCTAATGAGCAACATTCAGATTATGATGAACCTTTCAAGTTTGGATCAACATACATATCATTTGATGAGACACAAGAGTGCCTTGTTGTTGACCCTATTAATTCTAAGTTATTTGAGTCATCATTTGAAACATTTTTCTTTAAGTTAGATGGTGATTGGAAGAATGAATCAGACCATGTTAATGAACATGAAATGGAAGTATTCTTTGATGAATGGGATGTTGTGGAAAATGTTGTTTGTGGTAATGATCCTGATCTGAACAAGAACAAGGATACCATAGGTTTTGATGAACCACTTTTCCAAAGTAATGGAGCATACGGAAGTATGACAGGTTTACATTGCTCAAGTGAATGTGAGCACCAGTTTGAGAATATTCTTGTGTATGAACATTTCTCATTCCTCACACATGATGAATTCTTGCCTAGCATGGAATAGAAACCAAAGGATGACCCTAGGGTTTTATATGAGCCTTCTATTGGTCTTGGGCTATCAAAAGTGGAATATGAATGTTTTCAATTTCTAATCCAATAAAATGAGTATTTGGTGAAGTGTGATTGTGAAATGAACAAGCTAAAGTGCTACATTGACTATGGATTCTAGTTAATTTTTTATTACAATTTTTAGTTGGAAAGGATTAATGATAGAAGTGGTAAGTTCAGACATGTCAATAGTGATTGGTTACAGTAGCCACAAGAAGAATAGTTGGTGGGAATTTCATGGCAATTTTTTTGGCCTTAGCTTGATGAAGACAACAAAAAACAAAGTTTTTGATAGAGGTAAAAGCTAGTTCTAAGTTTCTGGGGGCTTGGGGTCACCAATTGAAATTGAAGCCTAGTAAAGTTGTGAATATTGACTAAAATCATGTATATTAGAAAGGGATTCTAAGGAAAATTTGAGGGGTGCACATTGTACAATCTTGTAAATCTTGTATATAGTTTGGTTTGATTTAGTTTGGGTATCTTGCCTTATTCGGGCAGGTCCTTGGTTTTGGTTCTCTATGCTTGGTTTGCTTCACCTAAGATTCTTGGACCTCACTCTATTTTGGAGGAATAGACATCCCTAATAGGAGCCACTGATGGAACCCCTAAAAAATATTTGTGTTCCATCCAAAATTCTACAAAAATTGGTTAATCTCATGCCCTTGGGCATACGGTTTTGTCTATCATCATTCCTTGTGATTTGTAATGTTAAAACCTTCTTAAAAAAACCTTATGCATGTACCCGTACCAATGTTATGTTTTTTTGTTGACTTGCTATGCCCATTCTTGATCATGTTAAAGGAAACTTGAGTCATTGACTTTTGTTGAATGACCGGCCACATATGGTTAGGAGTTCCTGCTACCAGTTGTTGAAACATTTCCGCACACCTAGGTCCTTGAAATTCCTTTATTTTATAAGGTTAATTTATCAGCTGTGTTTTTCCTTTACATCATTTGCAATAAATTATTATGAGTCTATCGAGGCCCTATCATACATGTCCTAGGTAGTCCCCTTCATTAAAAAAAACCTGCCGCACGTGCCTTTTTCTAATCACTTGAATCATCGCCCATTCCTAAAGTCATTCTTACTACTGGGTTCTTTTTTAGTGTTGAGCAATGTGCTTTGGTTTTCCTCTCATATCACTAGTCACTGAAGTCCTTTGTTCTTTTGGTCCTATTACAACGATGTGCGATGAGAATTCTCTTTCCTTTGTATCGCATCATCACTAAAGTATTTCAAGGTTTTCCTCAGTTATTGTGATGAGCGATGGGAATGAATTCAAGGGAGTGGTGTGATTGGGCCACATGTCTAAATTTAGTGTTGTCACTGGGTTTACTCATCACCAAAAGAATTTTTAGTTCCAAGATGGTTACAACAATGTGTGATGGCCCGTTGACATATTATGGCATCACTGGAAAATCCTCTTCCTCGAAATATCCATGCAACTTTTCCACCTTTTTGCGACAAGTGATAAGTGATATACGAAGGAATATTCCCTTCAATGGGGTATTGTTGCTTGTCACCAAAGTTTGGAGATGGCTCAAGAGCATTTTTGCGACAAGCAATGGAGTGTAGAGATATGGTAAATGTGTGGATAATTACATAGTAGCTTTCCAAAGTGCCATCGTTGTTTCCAAGTATGGATGAAAAAGCAAGTGGCGATGCTTGAGGAGCATCCTTGATTATGTTTTAAATAAAAAATGATCAATGACCAAGATTCAAAACTGAGTGGTTGGTTGTTAGCTCGCTCTGGTTGGTTGTCAGCTCACTCACATGAGCCTTCTTTGATCATTAATGGCTACACACTCGAATTGCTCTATTTAATGCAGATCATCTAATGTTTTATCTCACCATTTGCAGAAATCAAGAGTTGAGAAATTGGTTTAGAGTCAGAGGAGAAGCGAGTGAGTATATGGCAAGAAATTGTAGAATTCTTGAAGTAATTGTCTTAGGTAAGTAGGTGTTTATACCTACTTTGTTCCAATTATGCACTAGCTAGTTTGTGAGTTTTAATTTCCTGGGGAGTGAGGGTCTAATTATCTACAATTTCTTCTTGGGCTGGTTGGCATTGTGTGGGTTTGAGGTTTCTTTTCTACAAATTCAATTGGAGAGCATAAACCAGTGGGTTTTTCTACAAGTGAAGGTTGGCTAGTTCTTTTTCTATGTCTTTTAAGAATGAGTAAGCCTAGCGAGTCTATCCATCTAGTCAAAAGGTCTAGGAGGATTAGTATGCTTGAATTGAAGAATGATGTGCTTGAAATTGAACAAGAAGCACCAAGAGCTCCTACAACGCCAAAGGAGAAGAAGAAAATCTATAAGAAGTCCAAGAAGGGTGGTGTCAAGAGTAATTACAATCTGAGGAGTAGGGTTGTTGGTTATAACTAGTGTGAGCCTAGTGGGAAATTGGCTAAGTCTTGTGGGAAGGAGAAGAATAAGTACCACAAGGCTTATGATTCTTATATGGGGAGGCACGATTGTCCCATGGAGAATTCAACTAGTCCTTTGAGCGATGAAGGAGATACTAACTCAGAGTATGGACAATACCTCCTCACTCTAGCATGTCAGGAGTATTTTGATGATGGATGGGTAGTAGCTTCTCTAGTTTTAGCAAGAACATGGAGCAAGCCTACTTACTCTGATTTTGAAGAATTAGAGTAGCACCTTGGTTCTATTTTTCTTTTTGATGATACCACTACAACAATGATGGGCTCATCTTATTCAACGAATGTATAAGTTTTTATCTAAAGTGCTAACATGGAGAATCTTCTTTGATCAACATGGATGAGAGTTTAGGAACTACTACAATGATGAATGGTGCCTTTTGGAAGGATGGTTGATCTTCTTCTATGAACTATATGGAGTATTATCTTTTTCTTTCCCCCCATTTTGTAATGAGAAAATACAACCATCTGGAATTTTTTTTGAAATTGAATTGAAATAAAGTGTCAAATGAAATGTAACTGAAATGGTAATTTGGCCTGATGCTTTTTGCTCCCATGTTTCTAGAAATGGGATTTTAGGGCCAGTTATAGGGGTTCAAATTTTGGGTCTCAAGTGGTCTAGGTTGGAAAACTAAGCTCATGAAAGAGAAAATTGTAAATTCATGCACAAATGAATAGATTAGTATGGAGTATAGGGTATAAGTTGATTTTTAATGGACTTGATTAGTCTTACAATAGCAATAGTATATAAATGAAAATGCTAGTTCGAAAGCACATTCTCTCCTATGTATTTTCTCTCCCAGATTATAAATGAAATGATTAAGGATCATTTTGTTTGTCTTCAATTGGTTTAATTGAATGAGTGATTTTATTTCTACTTCGATTCAAGGAATTGATTAAATGCTTAAATAAGATCATGGGTTTGTGAGGGAACATTCTAGGATTGCTAAGTAGTTTTTGCTATCAGCACTATGAGTTGAATATTGTAATGCAATATGTCAATAGCCTTCGAATTACTGAGTCAAATTGCTAAGGTATTACAAGGTTTTACAAATATGAATCCATCACTTAAAGACTAGGCACTAGTCTATTTGTTTGGTTATCTTGAATGAAAATGAGTTAGACTTGCACTTGACCAAGTGCTCAAAATGAGAATGAAAATCATCTAAACAATTTTAATCTTGAAATATCATTATGCAATACCTCTTATTCCTTTCTTTAGGTAGTGTTGTGCATTTTTTTCACACACACCCTGCCGAAGGTAGGGACCCCCTCTTTTTCGCTCTCGATGGCTTGTTCCTACTCTTGTTGGGTCATTTTTTCTCCCTCCTCGCTTTGTGTGCCCTTGTTCTAGAGTCCAAGAGGCTCACATGCCTTAGAATGATAAAATTCCCCTTGACTAGATTCACCCACCTTATTTTCACTATCTTTTGCTTTCGTGGAAATGCCCCTATAGGTTTCCCTTCACCAGTTGCCCCAGTGTCCTGCAAGCCTCGCGTACCTACAATTGTGGGTTGCCACATGTAGTTCACCAATCATGTTTCACCATTGAGTAGCGACTGATTCCCAACTTCCACCTGCATGGAGGGCTTCAGACTTATTTTCTCCATCCAATCCTTGACCAAGCACCAAATGACTGTGGGTTCCTGCATCTCTCCTAACCTGGGTCTATTGTACCAAGAAATCAATGCACATCATTAATGGAAATTGGCCTATAAAAATTGCTCCCTACCCTTCATTCTCACATGAGGAGTTCAAATCTAAGAAGAGAAACAAAGTTCTCCCCCCTTTTTTTGCTTTTGCCTTGCTCCTGCTGACTTGGTCCCTGCTCGCTTGCTTCGCTTTTGCCTTCTTTTTTTGACTTTGGGGAAAAGTTGCCTATGGATTTGGAATTTTTTTGTGATGCCTAAGTGAACTACCAAGGTCTTGTTGAGTTTTGGGAAGTTGTAGAAATTTCCTTGCGGGTCATCGTCCTTCCGTCGCCATCCGTGGGATTTTCCTTGTGGGTCACCATCCCTCTATCACCGTCCACGAGAACTTCCTTGCAGGCCGCCATACCTCTATCTCTGTCTGCGGGAATTCCTTTGTGGGACAAAGTGTATGGGTCACCGTGTGCTTATTTCCATTTTTAAAAGGGTGGTGTACCCTCTAGCTTCCCCCTTCCAAATCTCCACATTTCCAAAAGGGGTGCAAATTTCAAGTTTTCATCATCTAGGGCCCATAAAATGAGTGTCTACACATGCCTAAAGGGGTTTGCATCAAATTTTCCATGTGTTTAGACATTATGGAAATTTTACTGTGGAAGTCCACTCGTAGAAGTTCATCTGCGAAAGTTTGTTTGAGCAATGCCATTACAAAAGGGCGACAGACCCTTTGGCTTCCAAATTCCAAATTTTTGCATTTTTCAAAATGAGTCAAATCTTAAGGAAATATGTCTTGGCACTCTTTCTACCCCTTTTCCCACGTGCTAAAATTGCAAAATCTCAAATTTACTAAGTTTTGTGAAGTTGTAGAAATTGCCTTGCGGGCCCTCATCCAGCCGTCGCAGTCCACAGGAACTTCCTTGCTAGTCACTGTCCCTCCATCTCTGTTCACAAGAACTTCCTTGCGGGTTGTCATCCCTCCATCATCGTCGGTGAGAACTTCCTTGTGGGCCACCGTCCCTTTGTCGTTGCCCGTGAGTTTTTCATGTGCTTAATGTCATTTTTAAGGCAATGGACTCTCTGACTTCCGCATTCTAGATTTTTATATTTTTCTAAAAGGGCCAAATCATTGAGGAATAGGTCTAGGCACCCTTCTAATGCATCTTCCATGTGCTTAATTTGGAAAAAATCAAAAGTGCTAAGGGTTGTGGCTTTGTGGATCGCCGCCTACAGACCGTCATCCCTCCAACGCCATTCCTAACACCTAACATAGGATGGTGGCCTGATAGCTCCCTCCCACATCTCCTAAATTGGTTAGAATTTTGTACATAGCCCTTAACATATGAGGAACCCATGGGTTCCACAGTGCAAACTTCCGCCTGTGGGTTGTCGTGCTCTAAATTTTGTTGCTTAGTAGTAGAGACTCCAAACATCCTTTGACCTTCCTACACCTACACCCCTGAACCCGCATTTATGTTTATGGTCCAAATGAGCTCCAAATGTGGAACAATGATGAATATTCTGATCTTTTAATGATGCATGTGTTGGACACTAAGAAAACTGAGAGGGGGGGTGTGAATCAGTGTTCCACAATATTTGATTTTCAAAACAGATCTTAAACTATCAACAACAATAATTAAACCCTTCATAGAATTCACAACATATAAATATAAGGAAACATGTAAACACATTAAAAAACACCATAACACCAGGATTTTTACATGGAAACCCTATTAGGGGAAAAACCATGGTGGAAATTAATCCACAAAGTATACTCTATTACAAGTATGATAAAAGGGAATGCACTTGCATTTAGGAACACTACCTAGAGCTCACTACTCAAAAGAGAAGGCTCACTGCCTTACAAAATATATTTGATATTACAAAAAAATGTTGAACTGAGTATATAGCATTTACATATGCCTGGATTCAGTTCCAATGAAGCACACAATTAGATTCTAGATCTTTTATCTAGTTCGCACTTCTGTTCTGCTTTGCTTTGCATACAAAAACCCTTTTGATGTACAAACAAATTTTCTGATATTACCTCATATGACTATTTTGTACTTTTTTTCTCTTACACTTTCACTCTTCTTAATCCTCACACACACTTCTATCTCCATAACAAAATGATTTTTCGATCTCCTTTATATATCTGCTAACAAGAATTTTATTTTTGTATGTCAACTTAAAAAAAAAATATGATATTCTTGCTCATGTCAGCTCAAATCACTAATTATAATTGATTCGTACCCTCACAAGTCGGCTAGAATATAGTAGGGACCCAAACCAAAATAAAAAACATAAGAAATAGTTAAAAACATACTCCTCACACATCCACCATATACACAACAAAGCCTAATGAGAAAATAAAATACAACTATTTCACTGGACTCCTGAACCTCAGACTGGACATCGGACACCACAAAACTCAACAGTAGGATAGCATACATGCTGAACAAGCTTCCCTAGGGATCCACACCACAAAATAGTGATCTGGTGAAGTATTCAGATCAACTTATGAACCAGATGCCCTCTTCATACATTCTGTCAGTAGAGTATTGTCTTCTACTTTCCTTTCCGGTATAAACTGCTTCAACATTGCGGACCATACTGCTTATTCCAGTTTCCATCAATGAAAACACAACAGGGAAAAAAATTCTCTCAAAGCCATATGCCAACAATCTCCCCCTTTGGCATTGATGGCAACACTTAGTGAAAAATGACTAAGTGTCAAAACTCAAAAACTCATCAAAACCAAAATTATTGCTCCTCCTTAGGATGTTGAGGCATTTTTCACTACATTCTCTCCCCCTTTGACATCAATGACAAAGCTTCCACTAATTTCTCTCCCCTTTGATATTTTACTTCACTTCTCTCTTTCTTTTGTTAAAACAAAATTTTACTATTCTCCCCTTTGCAAAATAGAGAGTTTGATAAAAATTTGGAAAGCTACTACACAAATTAGAAGATTATTTTATACTTACCTTTCATTTCGGAAAGAAATTTCTTCCAAGAGTCCACTGTAATCGCACTTACTGTGTCTTTTGGTGCAAGATTTATGGAACCTGTTGAGGGGCCATCGAAGAAGCCTGTAAGAGCCCTTGGAGGAAAAGAGGAAAATGATGTCTGCATAAACAATGAAGGATTGACCAACATGTGAATGTATGCCAAGGAAGTCAATTCCAAAACTACAAAGGGTGACCTTCAAAGGAGCAAGAAGGAGTTGTTTTATTTTCCACCAAATGATGACAATTGCTAGGAGCTATCCACCAGAATCAAGAGTAGCATAACTTCTTTTCAATGACAAAAATATGCAACAAGATTCAATGAAGAAATGCTGCAAATGTATCAGACAAAGGGCATCTTCCTACAAGTTTTTAGTTGCATCAAAGAAGGCAGTCACTATAGGACAAAACTGCTATAGTGCCAGGGTCACTAGATGACAAAATAGGCTACAAGACAAAATAGGGAAGAGGACAAAATAACCTATTTTAAATTGAGAAATATTGGGGGTAGGTGAAACCTTAACTTGTATTGAATCTGAGCCACACATTGTGAATTAATCCTAGCCATTCATTTGGGCTTTGGAAAACTATAAATAGGGGCTTTCCCCTCATTTGTAAGTGTTGGAGAATTGGTGCAAAGGGAATTTTGCAGCAATAGAAGGAAGTGTTGCATGATTTTATGGGTGTTTTCTTTGATTTTGTTCATCTTTCTTGTATGATTCAACTTCCATGTTAGATTTAGTTGTAGTTTCTTGAATGGATGTGATAATGGTGTTTTCTATTATGGTATTTGATGAATTTCCAGCCCATACTTTTGGCACTTGTTGATGACAAGTTGTTGTGTAAATTTATCTTGGGCTTCCTCATTTCATTGTTGCAACTTAGTTCAATTGTATGTTCATGAAGTGGATGCACAATCTGAAAATCTGCAGTCCTTGGAAGATTCCACTGGTTTTATGTAGTTGTAGGCTTCTCTTGGTCAAGCAAAACCCAGTTTAGGAAGTTTGTCTACTATAGCAGCCTCCAATGTTACTATTCATTCATAGCTTAGATTTAGAACAACTCTCTCAACCCTTTCTCTTTTGCCATTTCTTTTAGTCCTTTCTTAGAGTAGGATTCATAGCACCATCACAATGTCAAACTTGGTGATTGAGGTGCATTTTAACTTGCTATTTTGAG
>VDFB02116939.1:0-10656 GCA_007258455.2 Sequoia sempervirens | reverse complement strand
GACTGGTGGGCTAGGGGTTTATACTAGGAACATAATGAGAGCTCAGGTTGGTGCTTCTGTTGAGGCATCAAATATTCTGGAAAATGTGCACAAGATGACTAACAATGAAATGGAAGTTGTGGAGATCCTGAATAATATTTAGGGTTGTCTAGTTTTTGTCCTTTTGGCTATTTTTTGGTTTCTTTTTTGTTGTTGCTAGGTTGATTGCTCTGTAATGGTTTCATATTTTTTATCAGCTCCTCTCTTTTGTAAAGGGTTATGGGCCCCTTCAAAAACTATTTTTTACCTTTAATCAAAACATTGTTAATTAGAAAAGAATATGTTAAATTAAATACACGTGTAACTGATATAAGGATATAACTTGACAAAACACAAAGGTGAATTGTATGAATCCTAAAGTAATTATAAAATGAAAATAAATAATTACCTTAGTTTTCAAGACAAACAAAAAATTATTTGTCAAGAATGAAGCAATGTGAAAGTTATTTAGAATGACATCAAATAACTTTAAACAACACTACTTTATCAATCACACTATTCAAAGAGGTCAGAGATAATACCGACACAAATGAGTGGAATTAATAGGTTCCTTAAGGGGTGTTCCATCAAGATATGTTAAGAGATAAACACCTGACCCATAATTGGTATCAACCTTATAAGGGCCTAACAAATTAGGGCTGAATTTATCTTTATCTTTAGTGTCAACACTAGTAAGGCATTGATTTTCAATAAGAACAAAATCTCCCTTACAAAATGATCGAGGGAGGACCTGTGTTGTGTGTTCATTGTAATTTTTTGATGTGAGTGTGGAGATGTTCAAGAGCATTAATACGTTGTTCATCGAGGATCTCAATTTGATGTAATTGTTGATCTTTATAAGTATCATCATCAATGAAGTCTTGGAGAGAAACTCACAATGTAGGAATTTATAACTCCAAGCGCATGATCATGTCGGTTCCATAAACAAGGTTATAAGGTGTAGTTTTCATGGATGATCTAACACTTGTTTGATAAGCGCAAAGTACATAAAATAAATGTGTACGCCAATCTTTATGATTTTTTTTTATAGTTTTCTTGAGGATTTGTTCCATAATCCAATTAGTATTTTCAATTTTTCCATTGGATTGTGGATAATATGGTGTAGAAAAATGATGTTGAATATGGAATGTTTCAAGAAATTTCTTAACTTTGTTTCTCTTAAATGGAGTTCCATTATCTAAAATGATTACAGAAGGAAGCCCAAAGTGAGCAATTATGTGTTCCAATACGAAATGAAAAATTGCTTTAGTAGTTGTAGAATGAAGATGGATAGCTTCCACAAATTTTGTGAAATAGTTTTTTTTGGTTATGATAAACGAATGGCCAACAGAAGAGGGGGGTGAAATTTTACCAATAATATCCAATCCCCAAACTGAAAACGACCAAATGGGAACTTGGGCATGGAATTTAGCAATAGGAGCATGGATCAAATGGCTATGTTCTTGAATTTTTTGACATTTTTTAACATAAGTGAAGCAATATTTATCCATATGTTTCCAATAATAACCAATACAGATAAGTTTTTGCACCAATGATCAACCTCCAAAATGACCTCCACAAGCTCTAGCATGGGCTTCTTCAAGTGCGTATGTGCAGGATCATGATGGGCCAAAAACTAGTGATATGGTGGGTATGTGTAGGGGTATGTGGCTGACGACTTTTTTTGACCCAAAATTGATGAAACAAAATGGGTTTTTAAAGGAAATTCTTAGGTTTCTACCAATATAAATTATGCTTTACTTTGAATTTAATAAATAATTATTATTCATTTTCTATTTGAATTATGACTAAACTCCTAATTGACAGGTTGATTGAAAAACATCTATAGTTTTCAAATAGTATCACATTTTTTGAATCAAAAACATGTGTCACATTCTATGCTTTACATACTATAGGGACAGTAAAAAATAAAATGAATTCCATGAAATTTTTACCAAGTTAAGGTGTAATTTGATACTGATCTTTTATATTTCTAAAAAAGTTGTAATGCAACGTAATTAATTATTTACTTTAAGTACCTACAAAAATATGCATCACATCGGGTACATGAGTCCTCTAATTATATCTAAAATCATATAAAAATATTATCATTTTATTGTAGTTAGGGTGGTCGTGACAAACACCTACTTATTTTTTCCTCAAATTTAAGTACTACTACATTGAAATTTCAAATTTCAAATGATTTTATTATTTTAACAACCTAGTAGTTTGTGAAACTAGCGGATTTTATTTGTAAATGTATTCTATTCTTACATATTTTGAAAATAATATAGATAAATTATTCAAATTGGTACGTAAAGTTCGCTAACTCTGATTTTTCTAAATTTTTTGCCACTTAAGGGCCTATTTTTTCCATGATGATCCTACACATACCCAAGTGCTATGGAGATTTTAGAATAATTAATACAGATCGTATCAAGAGACCATTGAAAGATATTTTATACAACATATTTGAAAGATTCACATATTTTGCTGCTAGTTTGTGTAAACAGTTTTTGGTATTCATTGTGGTAAGCTCGAGAATGGTACTGTCTTTTAAATAGTTGTATATGGTATCATACCACTCGCACGAGGCATCTTGAGTTATCACCAAAATTTCATCTAGCAGAGTATCAATTGAAGGTTTCATGATAGGATGGATAAAAAAGGTGAAATTTGTGGTAGGATCATGTGGGGATATAAGAGAAGCTACACTCGCCATTGCATCCACATGTCTAGTTTATTTTTCGTGGAATGTTGTCAATGGTGAATGAGTCAAAATTTTATAATAGTTTCATTATAAGATCCTTGTATTTTGATAATTTTTCATGTTTAGTTTCATATATACCATTGATTTGTTTGATGACTGTGCCATGAATCACTCAAAGACTTTGATAAGAGCGGATCCCACAATAGTGGTTTTTCTTACAATTTTGGCCAAATCGACATTGAAATAATTTTTTTAACAAATCTCACTTTCGCACCTATAGCTAGCTTTAAACCGGTGGAGGAATTTGAAGATGATGCAAACTAGAGTTTTGTGGACTTTTATCTATAGATTCTAAATATATTTTTTCAAAAATTTTAAATCATATTTAAGACCTTTTCCATCTCCCTAAAAGTCCAGTTTCTTTCATAAACAACATTTTTAAAAAAGTGACGTACCACCGTGAGGTAATGCATAACTTTTTCCATGAAGGATAAAATTCTAATTCTTTCCAATTTAGATTTTTAACTCCGATATATAGTTCTTCCACTTGGTTAGATAGTTTTTTATTGAATTTTTTTTCTTTAATCAAGTTTCAAAATCAAACCAATTACAATTTAGACATAGCACAACCGTATAATGCGTAACTTTTTTTGTATGTATGAAAATTCAATTTTATTTTTTTTGTTGGATCAAAGACTCCAACATTTGGTGTACTCATTTTTTTTATTTTTATTTTTTGATAATAGTCTATTTTTCCACATATGCAGAACAAAGAGCTTTATTTTCAGTGAAAAACCTACATTCACAAGAAATAAAAATAAATATAATAATCAAATTAAATTTAGTTAAAATTATACTTTTTTGGAAGCTTATAATAAGGATTACATTCTTACAAAAAAAATATTTTTTAATGAATTCATTTGATCCCCCAAAAAGTAAATCAAATGTTGTTTTTTATCAACATTTTGATAGGTGTAAAGGAGACTCTGTTATAGGTATGGTTTAAAATGAGAGGGCTTCTATCCAAGGGGGCCTGGTATAAGGTGGTTTGATCAAACCATATTTAATTGGAATCATTTAATTGGAACATTTCAAGGCCTAAATCATTATATTTTCTAAAAATATGTGATTTCAGCAAAAAATAGGATCTTCCAGAAAGTGTAAACCACTATTCTAGCAACACCCATATGTTTAGTGTTCACTATTAAAGCAACTCCCAAACCTGTGATTAATGCCTCATATTCATCTATATTATTTGTGCATAGGAATTTTAATCGATAGGACAAGGGAATAGATTTTCCATTGGGTGGAATTAGTACCACTCCACCACTAGAACTTGTTCTACACTTAGATCCATCAAAAAAAATTCCCATGGTTTAATGTTAGTTGTTCATACATGATCATCAAGAAAGGAATCATGAGTAGGTAAAGCCAAAGGAGGAGTGTCAGCTATGTGATTAGTTAAGGCTTTGCCTTTGATTGCTTTTTGTGAAACAAATTTAAGGTCAAACTTAGTTAACAACATCACCCACTTAGCTAAGCATCTTGAAATATTTGTTTTGTTGAAAAGATGCTTAAGAGGATCAAATTTTGTGATGACTTATATTTTAACATTTAGTAAATAATGTCGCAACTTACTAGTAGTGAATACAAGAGCCAAAAATTATTTTTCAATTAGTGAATATTGAGTTTCATAATCAATTAAGGTTCTATTGATGTAATAAACATGATGTTCTTTTCCATTATTGTCTTTTTGAGCCAACAGTGCTGCAAGAGCATTGGAAGAGGCAGTGATGAACAAAAAAATGGTCTATTTAGCACAACGGGTTGTAAAAATAGGTGGATTTTCTAGGTAGTCATTTAAATTCTCAAAATCCTATTTACATTCCTTATCCCACAAAAAAGGTATACCCTTTTTAAGCAGATGTGTAAAGGGAAATGTGCGATCAGCTAAAGATGCAATGAAATAACAAATAGCTTGAATTTTCCCTTGTAATGTGCACAATTGAGAAAGATTCCTAGGAGGTGGCATGTTAATGATGGCTCAATTTTATTCGTTTGTACCTCAATGCCTCTATGAGATATGAAAAACCCCAAAATTTGTCCACTACCTATGCCAAAGACACACTTTTTTGGATTTAATCGCATATTGTATTTATGTATTCATTTGAAGATTTTGTTAAGGAAATTTACGTTGTCTTGACATGTTAATGATTTAGCTAGGATATTTTCGACATAATATTTTAAAATTTTGTGAATGTGATCATGAAATATTAATGTAATTACACGTTGATAAGTTGCGTCGACATTCTTTAGACCAAAGGGCATCACAACCCAACAAAATGTTCCCCAAACAGTTGTAAAGGTATTTTTGTATTCATCTTGAGGGTCGATAAGGATTTGATTATAACTAGAAAATCCATCCATGAATGACAACAAAGCATGTCCAGCTGTTGGATTCATGATCATGTCTATATTAGGAAGTGGAAAATCATGTTTTAAAGAGGCTTTATTCAAGTTACAAAAATCTGTACATATCCTAATATGATTATCGGGTTTTGCAACTATGACAATATTTGAGATCCAAGGAGGCACTACTGAATTTGACTCCATTTCCTAACAAACGTTCATCAGTCATTTGACAAAAGTTCATCGGATAATCAATGAATTTAAGAAAAAAAAATTGTTGCTATTTTTTCATCGAAATACTGACGATGAATTATACGTCAAAATAATGGCATAGATTTTTCGGTCAGCGGTATCATAAAATGACTCAAATGTTCATTGGAATATCAATGAAAACTTCATGTATCCACCGATGAATTACAACCAAAATGCAATTGCAATGGCTCTTTCGAAGCATTGAAAAAACACCAGAAGTTTGTCGCCATTTCAATGAAATGGGAAAGGAGTTACGACAAAGCCTTTGTCACAACAATAGAAACTTCGTCGGACCTTTTCGATCATTCGTCGATGGCCTTCGTCGAAATTGCAACGAAACAATGCAATTTTAAAAAATATTCGTTTAAATGTACCATCATGGAGACTCTTGGCGATGACCACTGAATCCAACCCATCTGTGAGAGATCAATCATCGGCACAGGATAGAAAACTCACTCTGATAGTCCATGCCTTGCCAATGACTTCCATTGGCAAGATAGATCCAATGTCACACCGATTTGACCTCTTCGGGATTTTTAAATAGACCTACACCATATCATCACGGAGACCCTTGGCGATGACCACCAAATCCAACCTATCAGTGAGAGATCAATCATTGGCATAGGATAGAAAACTCACTCTAATAGTCCATGTCTTTTTATGACTTTTCTTCTAAAGCAAGACAGATCCAATGTCACAATCGACCGACCTCTTAAGGAGTTTTGAACATTGTTGGTTATCAATAAGACATTTTGAGGGTCTCACCAATTAAACAAGTGTCTAAGAGCAAGTAAACAAATGGAACCTATTAATTTTCTTATTTTGGGGTTCTTTAAATCATATAATAGACACCATCTTCTTGTGTATAATGTACTTATATTCATATTTGAATTCGAGACCAATTGTCATTGCACATTCCATTTTACTTGCACAGAGTATTCTATAAGCAATATATTGATAATGCCAAATGATTTATGGTGTTGTACAACTCTACCTATCATCACAGTTCTATTGTTCCCCCCTAGAGAATCTTGCAAAGACAATTTTACAATACCAAGTCAAATAATATGAAAAAGACTTACTTCCATACAAATTAAATGATTATTCTCACAATGGCAATTTTCTAATAACAACAATAATTCCATGAAAGGTTATACATGCTTCATAAGAGATGACTGATCATACATACAAACTACAAGATGCATAAAAATAATTAATGCTTGAGAACAACCAAGGGCTAACAAGGGAAGGGAGTTACAAGAAACATCTCGGATTGAAGAGAAATGTGTAGGGAAAATAAGCAAGGTCAAGAGAATGAGCTTGTAGAACATATTCTTAACTTAATAAAGCTCTTAAACACTTTAAAAAAGTAAAATAATAACACATACATGAGACATGTAATGAACTTCCAATATCTCGCTTTTTCATTAATGCAGAGGTAGGTAAAGGAGAAATAATTATAATTTTAACACTATTCATAGTCCAGTAAATTATGTTCATAATTTGTGTTCAATGGACCTTAGTTTTATCATTATACTGCCCATCTAATACCATATTTTAATCCAGGGTTCAACTATCTCAGATCTAAAGAAGCACCTTCAATTAACCATTTAAATTACTATAAAATAAGGTAAGACTTTTACTTGAGAAAGATTGGGTACACTTGTAGGATTAAAGTTCTTGCAATCATCAAGATTTATTGGCATACAGACACAACCTGCAACATATGAAGTAATGGATGACTACAAGTTAGTGAAATGGTGCTTAATATGTGACTGGTTTGCAAATTGATTGGTAGAAAATAAGGTTACAAACAAATCTACATAAAAAATTATGAGGACAATCTATTGTAATCATCAAAATAGATTAAAAGTAAAAAGGAAAGAGTCAAGCTGCATCTCTAGAGCCTAGAAAAAACACATTCAAGAAACATAAAAAAATGAGCAAAATAGTTTTTGGATGAATACAAAATGGTGCCTTCAACAAGTGATTCATATGCTTTCACACCTGACAGGACATTGAAAAGATTTGTCTTCCTCTGTGAAATTAACTACTTGCAAGAAAAACCCAAAAACCAATATTATATACCTCCATGTCTAGCCGAGGGTAGGTATAAGAGAAAAAAATTTCCTCAATGCAATGCCAAAAAATATCAATGTGTGTGTAGGTTTTTATTACTCAAAATATCATTTCATTGCCTAAGGAAAAATACTAAAGTGATGTTTTAAATTTCAATCTTCACATGTAGGCTCCCTTATTGCTATAGATACATATACAAGCATTATTCGAGCTCTAAAATATTCAAATATTAAGGATTTAATTAGCTATAAGATGGAAGTTGTTGTTTAGACATAATCCATCATCTTTTACATATAAAGACTTGGTCTACCCTAGAACTTTTAAATAAATTTGTGTAAATGAGACAAAATGTGAATCTTTTTATGAAAAAAAAGAATTTTAAAAGGAGGTGGAGAGAGAAAAGGGTAGGGGGCAAGAGAATGCTTGAATGTATAGTAAAGTATAACATTTTGATCATTATAACAATGAAATGAATCTTAAGTTTAAAGCATTAATATCATTTACAACACTTATGATCAAGAATGAATGTAAGTAGAGAAACTTTTGCATACCTGCAGATGGTACAAAATTTCATGGTTAAGTCGAAGCCTCCCATCAACAACAAGATCCAAATATCCATGTATCTATCTCAATCGAGCCTCTAAACCCTTCAGAGCTGTCAATTTTTCCACTAACCTGTTATGCACAAAAGTTAAATTTTAGAGTTATGTCACCACTAAAAACAAAAGAAACAGAGCTTTGAAACCAAATCCACACACAACACAATGTGGTATTCATACAAAGCCATACAAACAAACTAAACTCAGAACATTGGAATGGAAACAACTTAAAATTATGATGCAGAGCATGGATTCAAGGTATAAAGAATCATTTTTCTGCCACCATAGTGAAAAAGTTAGCACTTTCTTTCATCTTTGCATATTGGTTTGATGCTCAAAATGATGCATTTCTTATATTGAAAAGTGCATTAATCTTTTTATTGAGCTTCTCTTTGTTTCGAGAATAGTTTAATATTCTCTACTTAACAGGGCCAACCACGTGACAGTGGAAGCTCATTTGGTCCCTCTCCCCCCTCCCTCACATCACTCTCAATTCCCCATACCCAATCATATAACATTAATCATTCATTCATCCATTAATAACATATAACATTCATTCATACATTAATAACATATAACATTCATTCATTAACATATAAATATCTATTAATACATTAATAACATATAACATCTATTCCATTAACATATAACATTCATTAATTAACATATTCACATTCATTCATTAACATATAATATTCATTCTTTCAATTTTTACATATTATCAAAAATATGGTTGTCATGATATGATTACAATCACTTTATTTTTTGTTTCTTTTTTAAAGCTAAAAAAATATGAAGTGGAGTATCATTTTCTAAATCATCTATCCCCCATTTATTTGTTATGCCCTCTACTCATGATCTTAATGTATGTCTAGTCATCTACTCACGATGTGGATGCTGCTGTAAGGGGGGTCTACTGCAATAACAAAGAAATGTTAAACTGATATGTTTTATTGTTATTGTTACAAGCATTTCATTAATTAAAAGAAAATTAGAGTGGTTCTCTTTACTTGATGGGTCTACATCATGTTCCTAAATTCTATTATAGACTCATGCTCAACATGTTGAACACCCTCTAAATCTTAATCTATGGTTGAAACACGAAAGGTTACATTAATTAATACACCAATTGAAATTAAATATGTTTAAAAGAACATTAAAGTGGTCCTCTTTACCCGATGGGGCCACATCATGTTCCTCATCTTCTTTAGCCTAATCATGCTCAACACATTGATCACACTCTACATGCTCTAAAGTTGAAACATTAAAGGTTACATTAATTAATACACCAATTGCAATTAAATATGTTTAAAAGAACTTTAGAGTGGTCCTCTTTACCTGATGGGGCCACATCATATTCCTAATCTTCTCTAGCCTGATCATGCTCAACATGTTGATCATGTTCTACATGCTCTAAAGTACCGGGATGCACACCATGAACTTCATTTGCACGTTCTGCTCCACCCTCACCAGGCTGCATTCCAATGTCATGTGTAGTATTATCATTGCTTGAATGTTTAAAACAAATAGGAATGAAATTACTTTATGGTGGAAATTAATATTGAATAGAGTGCAATAAGTATCCAATCTTAAATAAACTTTATTGAGTTTATTTACCTATGTGTCTTATGCAAAGGGAAGATTGTATTTTCCCAAATAAGACTCTTAGGTGTTCAGCCATGACTCTATAGCCTTGTTGGAAGGAAATCTTCAGGTCCTCTTCTGTGGGAACTCTATTGAATTTAGAGCCCTACATTTTTGGATAAGATCATGAATTTTGCTTCTATGGTGTGATAAAACCAAAAGTGTTTTCAATTTATTATTTGGATACAATATTTCATTTATTGATACTTACAATTCATGTGGCTAATTTCATATAACCACTAGAGCCAAGTTTGTGTTGCCCGTGTTTTTCTAGTCTTGCCTTTGTTACCTTCGATGTGTCTGACAACCTATGAAAAGTTTGAAATATGTTATATTATGTAAAAATAAAGAGTAATCGGTATATAATTACAATGTTGATAGCATCACATACCTTCCTTGGCCTGATAGTGTCTTACTTTTCTTTTATTTTCAGCCTTCTCCTTTCCATCCGACACCAGGTCTTTCCAATCCCTCTTTGAAATCATGGGGGGACGCTTGTACTTTTATTCTTCTAAATGTGACCTTATATTGGTCCCTCACATACTTTTTAGATAGGTACCAGCTTCTCTTAAGGATCTCGTTTGGTTGGATGTTTTATCACCGAACAGCACAACTAAACGGTTAATGAGCTCATCTTTTAAAACTTGATTTTGGTCATTCCACCGTGTATGTATGGTGGAATCGAAGAGGTCCAATGTAATATCACTTAGATGTTTATAAAAAACATCATTTCCTACAAAATGATCATGGGATCAATAGTCTAAAAAGAGCAATCAATAAGTAAATTTCAATTGGATTATATATAATAATAATTAAAACATTTTAAAGTACTTGGGACCTTCTCTATCTTTATGGGAACGAAATCCTCGGTCACCACAAATGTGATCAGAAATGTTCCCATACTAGTAATATGGGAAGATCCAAGAAATGCTACTAATAGTGTAT
>VDFB02116938.1:0-26846 GCA_007258455.2 Sequoia sempervirens | reverse complement strand
CTAATCACACTCCTGAATCGTGTCTCAGGTCAAGAACATGCAAATGTTTTCCAGCCTTGGATGTATTACATTATTGGTCGTATCATTTCTGGGCAGGAGCATTATGACTGGGCATCCTTCATCAGTGACATTCTCCACAGGCAGATCACCGGTTTCTTAGTTGCCCATGAGTTTCACATGTGTTCATATCTCATGTACTTGATCGCTTATCAGGGTCAGTTCCAAGGATTAAACACCGTGGGCATCCTCGTTCAAAAAGTCTACCCGATATGATCGCCTTTGATTCACTGTGAGCCGGAACGCCATTTCAAGCTGTTCATTTGCGGCTTTTCTAACTTATACAGTGAGGAACTTGGACCGGGAGTTGCACGTTCGTATCTCGGCAGTTGCTAGGGCAGCGATGGATGGATGGGCGGATTGGTTTATTCAATTCCCAACATACACCTACATCCGAGTTTACGGCTTCACAGGAAATCCAGCTATGCTTCCACGTTATCCTTCGGATAAGACAATCTTTCAGGAATTCCTAAGACAAATGCATGATGTTCATCGTCTTCTTCGCCGCAGGCACAGACCATCTCTCAACTTTCCTTTTCAATTTGGAATGTATTGGTGCAAGTCGGCAATTGATAGTAAGATCGCAGGACAAGAACTTGAGAAATATCATCTTAAGTATCTTGTCGAAGCACGTGCCTATGACCTTTCAGGTCATTATACCGCCTTTGCCGGAGGTACATCAATGAGCCTTCTATGGAGGATTACCGGGCAAATTAAGCAGATGACTGGTACTGCTAGACGAAGCTACGGGCCGTGCTTTCCTCTCACAGATTTCTGTTTTCCCTCGCTAGAAGATGTGGGAGGTTTTATTAGATGACGAGGGAGAAGTTCTTCCCTCGCGATTTCCTCGTGAGAGCAAAGTCGATACACACCCGCCGCTAGCTTGATTGGTAATGCCAAGGAATACGAACGGTCAAGGAGAGGTGAAGTAGAGTTATTCGTAATAAAAGATAATTTTACCTCGCATTAGCGAAGACAAGGAGGGTAAGTGTCTCGTGAGCGTAGCCGCCAAGTAGTGGTGAATCCTTCGCTACCTTCCCTCAGTTTAAACCTAACAAAAAAGAAGAGGAGTAATCCCCCAAGAAAGTACAAGCCAAACAATTCAGCGGGCAAGCATGTTGCCACTGCTACACACACGAGCCCGACAGACATCCTTATCACGTAATCGGGCCAGAGGTCGGGTCAGAGTTCGCCACCCGAGGTTCACCAAGTTCCTGCTACACCAGTTTCAGAGCCTTCACCAGTCCCAATTCACATCGAATTGGATTTAGACTCTCCACCTCGCAGTGGGTCTTCTACACATTCACTCTCATCAGTACCTCCTGTCGCTAGTGCAAATCCTTCTAGTAGCATTAGCCGAGATCAATCTTGGATCGAAGCTCAGCTAGGAAGGAAGAGGAGGCAGCCATCTTATGTTCTTAATCATTCTGATTTTGATGACATTTACCAGGATGCGCCGGACAAGAGAGTTAAAAACATGGTTCACGTAGAGAGAAACACTGACATGGAGATTGTCATTGAAACTGCCGTACCTCCACAAGGGAAGAACTTGGCTGAATTAGAATCTCAGGATTTTGAGGTTATCACAGTCAACCTTGGTCGCAGCACACGCCAGACTCAGGTTGATCTTCTACAAGTTGCTACAGATAGTGCCAGGGATAGAATACTAAAGGACGGAGAGGATAAGGCAGCGCTCAAGGCTGAAATCAGACAGCTTCGTCAGTATATTTCTAGCCTTGTGCATAGACCCGATGCCATTAACACACTCCCACCGATGCTTGAGCCTCCAGCAGAGCAAAGTCAACTCAATCACTTAGTTGCATATGGCAAGCATTTGGAGGAATGGGAAGAGGAGTTCGTTGCTAAAGGCCGTACTATGCTTACAGAGTTATATCAGTTGCGGTACAATGCACGAGAACTCCGTCTTCGTCTTCAAGATGAAGAACGGGATATGGCAATTAATAAACCCCGGGACGAGATTATGATTGCTCACCTGAGTGTGGCTTATGATGCAGTCACAGATGCAAAGGACAGAGAAGCTATCTACTCTTGGAAAACACAACTGGTTTTCAGGGCAAAGATAGAAGACACTTTAGCATCAGAATTGACTGAGAGTAGAGAGCACGTCACTAGTGCACTCCGGTTTGTGAGAACTCTAGTATCTCGTTTACCGTGCCGTTACCAGATTGAGGGTGGTGCCTACGTGGAGCTTACCGGTTCGTCGAGGTCCGGGCACTCATTCATACCATTTTCAGTGGGGGAGGGCAAGTTGGGCATGAATTACTCGACTTACGGTCAGCCTTGATGACCGATGAGGCGAGGGTAGGGGCGAACTTGAGTCTCGAGATCCACATTTGGTGAGGATATCTTTGCATCGACATAGCATTCTTCGTGATCTCATAGCTCCGGATAGTGATACAGTCAACAATCTCTTTGAGGGATTGATTGCTCGAGATCACGACCAGTAAACTTCAGTTCCCGCCTCTCAGGATAGACATTACACACACGAGTTGAACTTGGTGTTACCCTTTCAAGTTAACTCGATGTTGTCATCACATGCATATCTATTATGAGATTTGCCTTATTTACTTGGAGTTTCTTTTTAGGGTTTTTCGTTAACTGATGGTAGTCTTCCAGTTAACTTGCTTTCAATAAGGACGTGCATGCTCACACAATTGTCCATTTTAGATTAGATGTTTCGGTTAACTGATGGTAGTTTTCCAGTTGACTGTATAGTTTACTTCATTAGGGTTTGGCAGCAAATCTTGCATGCATTGCAAGAACTGTAGATGACTCAAAGGTGATTTTAGGGTTCCCTACACCTTGATGTATATAAATAAGAGCTTTTGCTCATTTGTAAATAACTTTTGCTTGAGAGAGAAATATATGCTGCGCCTACCTTGCCCTCAATATTGCTCTCTTGGTATTTGTTCATGTGTCTTCGCTATTACGATTTATTGTTATGCCACATAGGGTTTCAAGAGATTGTAATGGTGGATTCTTTCCATAGTTTAGATAAATCTGTTTTGTGAATCTTTTATCATTTCAATTAAGCGTTATGCCACATAGGGTTTCGTGAGATTGTGATGATAAAATCGTTTTGTGAAGTCTTTACTACTTTGATCAAGTGTTATGCCACATAGGGTTTCATAAGATTGGCGTGGTAAATTCTTCCCATAGTTTAGATAAATCTGTTTTGTGAGACTTTTATCATTACGATCAAGTGTTATGCCACATAGGGTTTCGTGAGATTGTGATGATAAAAGTTGTTTGTGAAGTCTTTACTATTTTGATCAAGTGTTATGCCACATAGGGTTTCATAAGATTGTCATAGTAAATTCTTAAATCTGTTTGTGCCCAATAAGCTTGTTTAGATTGAGATGATAGTTGCGCCACCTTGCCCTCAAGTAGAGAATCTAAACTCGTTTATCGTCAGATAGTCAAACCTTGCTCCGTTTCCTCTTGCTCTGTTTTCCTAAGGAGATTGGATAGATTAAATTTAAGTTGTAGTTAGTAGATCTGCAAAACCAGAGAAAACTCAGCTGCAACGTATAGGTTCTTTCAAGAAAGCCTTGTGCCTCTACAGCTGAAACAAAAAGACAGGACATAGTTTAGCTTCTTTTCCTTTGCAAGTATTTTTGTCAAAGCACAACGAGGGAGCTTCCCCTCCTAATTTGAAGAGCACTCATTGCGTAGTGTACACAGGCTATTCATAACAACTTTTACTCCAAAGGTGTTAGTTGTTACGCCAACATACTTGAAATCCAATTCAACTACCTGTGGCATTGATATGCATTCATATAACCTTTTTTACTTTACCAAGGAGATTGGCTGTATTTTGCATGTTTAAGGTGCTTAAATACTTTAATTCTTGTAAAAGTCAAAAGGGCCAAAAGTGGAAACTATAAAATAAATAGTTTTTCTAGCCTTCAGCAAAGAGCATGATAAAAAAAGGCATAATGCAAGTTTTGCATCAAACCAATGAGCTGGGAAATGAACAGTTTGAAATAAGCCATTAAACAAAACTGGAATGTCTAAGAAGAGCTACAACACTAATTTTGAAGTTCCTTTGACTATGCTTCATCCCACAGGCTATTATCATGGTTCCAATAACCTATCAATAAATGTTGGACCTTTTGACAATGAACTGCTTTATGTTTGTATTTTGGTATCCATCAAGTGCATTTTCTAATGGAATGGAAATTCCCTCCTTAATTCTTGTTTTAACTTTGAATATGTTATGCATTTTAACTCAAGCATTATGTCAATTATTTCCAAGTGGTAAACGACTCTTAGTCTTCTGCTTGCTGAATGCTTGTCAAATCCAAGACATGTAACTATCAAAAGAACTAATACTATTAGAAATTATTAGTCTTTTAACTTCAAAGGCATAGAAACAAACGCATGGAAGAAAAGATTTTACTTTGTTGTTTTGCATAAAATACAATGAGGAAATGGTATAACACAACATTTGAATCAAACTAAGTAGCTGGGAGACAAACAGTTTGATATAATGTCATACAATAAAGCTCCCATGTCTAAGAACAGCCATGAGTAAGCTGCTTTTTGTAATTTACTTGATCATGTTTGATGCCACAGGCTATCATAAATAGAGAGTATACTCTGCTCACAGAAATTGCCTATTTCAATTTTCTCTATGCATTCAACAATTTGTTATTTTAATGCCCATGAATCCGATAGTCAAGGAACAAAGACCTGTCTATTCTTATTCTGATGATCAATATGTTATCTTTTTAAATTTACTCGGCATTAAGAACTTTTTTGAGCCAAGTGGAGAGTTGACCATCAATCTTCAATTTGTTGATATGTTATCCAATCCAAAATATTAAAGTTTAGAAGCTGTAGTTATGTCGTAACATAAAAGGTCTAGGAGAAAACCTCCACCAACCAGCTGCATGCTCGTGCCCCTCTCATCTTCCTACCTGGTCTCAACATCCAATCAAACAATCAAGTGCTTCCTCTAACCAATCATGAACTGACTGGTTTTAGGGACAGGCCCTATGTAGAGGAAATGGCTGCCTCATATGTTCCACCGCCACAAAGCCCAAACACAAATTTCATGCTAGAAATTTCAAATGAGCTTTCTAAAGTATACAAAATAGATCTGCATCAGTTTCTTTAATATAATGCACTAATAACAATAACCCCACCAACATGCCAGTATTAGCAAAGAAAACAAAGAAGAGACCACCTCCTCATACAGAGAGAACTGCAATATATAGATCCAAGAACTAGAAGTAACAACAATCCCATTAAGAGAAGTTCAACTATCCCAACACCGATGTTCCACAGGGATGCATCCCACCCCACCCCGCGTCCCCCACCTCCTCCAAAAAAAACCCTATGTTTCCAAGACGTCCCCGTCATGAAGACTTGGGGACTTGGGATGGACGTCCCCCTGTTGCCCCACCCTCAACACCGCCATCTCCAAGACGCCATAGGACTTCGAGGACACCCAAATGTCTCCTGCGGCTAGACAACCAAAAAGCAAATCTTTTAAAAATAAAAAAAAATTGTTGAACTTTGTGCCCAAGGCCAAAGCCTAATGGCATATGGGCCCCACCCAAACCCCACAAACTCTATAAAGCTGCCTCCTATCCTCATTTCAATTCACAAAAACAAATCAACAAGAAACTAATAGTATGAGGGTGAATGAAGCGTAAGAGGGTTGAGGAGCAAGATGAAGAGGAAGAAGAGTAGTGATGCCAAGTAATGTTCACTTCAAAATTCAATTGTTTATAACTAGTTTGCCAAAGGTTTTTTGTACTTATATATCTTTTTATAACTATTTTTCAAGTACTATATGTATTTCAATGTCGTCACCTTGTTGCCACTGTCCTCCCACCATCCCCAAACTTAGGCCTGTGGTCCCCACATCCTCGAAACCCGTCCTCTCATTAGGAAACTCTATGTAACTATGCTCAACACCATTACAACAAATATGATTTTACTCACTGAACTATAGTGTTTGTGCTACCTATGATGGCAAGATAATAAACATATATAATAACAATCACAATTTCACTACATCACTTTCCACATGAAGATTTGGATAAAACACTCCTTTTAAGTCCAAGATCTTTTAGATATTTATCAATTTTGAGATACCAGGCTCAAGAAGCCTACATAAGCCCATACCAAGGACTTAATCCACCTAGAAATCAAATGTTCACAACCAAGAACCAAAAAAACTTTAGGCTACATATATAGACTTCTTATTCCAAGTCCCCATTCAAGAAGGCACTTTTAACATCCATCTAATACACCTTCCAAACTGTTAGGAATATTGCATCATAGGATGCATAAAATAATTATGTTTGTTATAGTTTGTTATAAAGGTTATTGTATTAGTGGTACGAATGTGCTGAGTTGTTATAACAACTCAATATATTTGGGAAAGTTGTTTCATGAGTTTCCTATAATGCAGGAGATTAAACTACTATATAAGTGTGATGTATTTGAATGGAAAATATGAAGCACAGATAATATTGTGTTTTTTTTTTGCAGCTTCTTTTGTCTATGCTCAAAATTATTTACCTGGTATCAAAGCCAAATAAGAGAAAGTGTGTGCTTTTAAAAAAAGGCAGTCTTTTGCAAGCAGCTTAAGTCTCCAATATCAGCTCGTGGCTTCCACATCCAATGCAACAAATGGGTTGTCATTGTTCGCTTGCTTCTTGGCGAAATTCCAATTGATGGAAGCTTAAATAGTATCCAACGTAGTGGAAGCATGGTGGTACCTTGGCATATGAATCTGGTGTGAATATCCATGCAGAAGATGCTCCTATCTCAATTTCATATCACTCCATTGCCATTGGTGCAGTGATAATGGCATAGTATATGGAGCGATACTTTTCCATGAGATATCATCAGCCTTCTCTCAATTAATAAGGTATGCTCGTCATCTTGATATTCAAAGATCATTTTTCATATTTAGCGGCTTCCTCATACATCACAACAATATAATTTAAACTGAGATTGAAGAACTCAGATAATAAAATGCTCGAGGTGGATCAGGCTGTGGCGTTTTAGTCTCAAAATATAAAAAATATGATTGAAGATACAGGAATGAAGAGGATTCTAGCGTAAGTTATTCAAGGCTTTGCAGGCTATTATTCCTATAAAGAAACTGACTCTTGTCTTGGGCTCAAAATCTGCCATAATAGACTGGTTTAAAGAATGAACACCGGATCAAACTCAAGTAATTTTGATAGGGAAATCAGTTAATTATAATCTACATATGCCAAAAGCAATGGTTAATTTAGTAACCAATGCAATCTTCAAATCAAAATCTGCAAACTAGTGGATGACGAATCCTATGCATGAGGTGGTCGATAGAAGATTCAATGCAGTCCAAAAGTCGTTGAGGCATCTTCATGTCCTCGTGCCAATATCACGATGTTTTTGTGCAGATTTTCTCTCAATCATGGGGACCCTCTCATCTGCAAATAAATTCCAAAGGAATCTTTTACATAGTCGACAAGGATCTATTAGATTGGTGGTAGACATTATTTTGATAATGTTGAAGAATGTTTAATGATAGCTTTTAGATTACAGTTAATGTTATTATTATATTTTATTGTCTAGATATTGTTTGTAGTTTTCACAAAGATATTTTGTAAGTAAAAGTATGTCATGTCAAAATGTAAAGTGTCAAAAAAAATTTAAAAAAAAATTGTTTCAATTGTAAATGGATACATTATCACTTGTATGTGACGTCCATATTAGGGGGGGGTTGCGGGAGAGGGGGGGGGGGGCGGGGGTTATAAAACTAAGCTTCAAGGCCAAATTTGCTAAGTAGCAAGCTATTGGAGGACAGAGGCACAGGAGGTTGGAGGACATTGAGCGACCTCTCGTCAATCACTAGCAGCGAGGCCATAGAATTGCATTATTGACCAAACAAATTGTGCTAAAATGACTAAAGCCAAGATTGGTTTCCAAGTGGCAGTGACAACTGTCTCATATCATTTGTGATCAAAGTGGCAATGATCTATAATGGTGGCTGCATATGCGACAACAAGGACTTAGTTCTCAAGCTTTTTATGATGTGATTGGATGTGTTTGTCCCCAATCACAATTGTTGGTTGTTTGTCATTGGATGTGTTTTTCCCCAATCACAATTGTTGATAGTTTGTCTATGGATGTGTTTGTCCTCGTTTACAAGATGGTGTAAGTGATTGGAAGTGTTTGTCCCCAATCACAAGAGTTTGTAATTATGATTGGATGTGTTTGTCCCCAATCATAATCATTATGAGCAAATGTATGTGTCCCTGTTCATAACCTTGATGTTGGATAGATGTGTTTGTCCCTATCCTTGTATGAAAGTAAAGTGAGCATAGTGAGGCTAGTTCCACTACTGCTTCTCATGAGTAGACATGTATGTCCCTACTCATACCTTAGGATGGACTACTGAACATGGTCATCAAGTATTGTTGGTATGCTTATCCCCATTTGGAGAATGATGCAATATGGGGGGGTGTTGGGAATATTGCATCATAGGATGCATAAAATAATTATGTTTGTTATAGTTTGTTATAAAGGTTATTGTATTAGTGGTATGAATGTGTTGAGTTGTTTTAACAACTCAATATATTTGGGAAAGTTGTTTCGTGAGTTTCCTATAATGTAGGAGACTAAACTCCTATATAAGTGTGATGTATTTGAATGGAAACTATGAAGCACAAATTATAGTGTGTTTTTTTTGCAACTTCTTTTGTCTATGCTCAAAATTATTTACACAAACAAACTAAGCATAATCCATGTTCAATTTTGTGCAACTCACTCTTTTGAGCATCAACTCAACATCAAAACCTTTCATGCCATAACATTTCCTTGCACACACATTTTCTTCCAAAATGCATTGCACAAGCATGAAGGCTTCTAGAAAATTGGCTTTGTGCACATCTACGCAAGCATAGATTCTAACAGCTTTGTGCAACCAAGCACAAAGAAACCATGCATGCACACACTTCAATAGCATTGTAAAACATGAAGAGTTTGCAATGCTCTTGACAACATCTTTACCAACTCCTACACCAGCATCCCTACATTGTACACAACCTACACCTTAAATTCAATTTGGCATGGGTCTCTCACTTAGCATCACCTTGGCCAAATGGGACCTGCACCATATGCACATGACATTAATCAACATTTTACCTAGTTGATGCACACTATATAAATATAGCTTAAGTGCATAGTTTAGGTAAAGGATTTCTAGTGCACAATCTACAATACATTTTACTAAAGATGTGCCTACACCATTACACAATAACTATTATCATTAGTTGTACCTCCCCAAGCTACCTTAGCAAATCAAGTAGGTGTATTCCCTAGTAGATCGTGAGAACCTACTTTTCCCCGATAGTATTTGTAATCATTTTGACATTCACACAATATCAATGAAGGACAACAAATTCTTCACAACAACTAATCCTTTATTATCTCATCATTTGCTTCTACTATAAAGTTTTCACATAACAAACACCAAATGGGCATAAGCCTATCTCCATGTGTACTGCTTCATAACCTTTTTGATACACAAATGGTTGTCCTATACTTCTCAAATTGAAATCAAATCAAAACAATTACAAAGAGAAGCAACCAAAATCTAACCATCTTAACAATAGGAGCAAAAGTCTCTTCATAGTCCTATCCCCTCCTATTATGAATATCCCTTAGCCTCGAGACATGCCTTGTCCTTGTCCACAGAACCATCAACTTTGCATTTTACTGTATAGATGTATTTGCACCCAATAGGCTTTTTACTTAGATGTGATTCTACCAACTTTTGCATCATAGTCAATCTTCAAAGAAATTTCCCATTTTGGTTTCCTTTGTACTTTTGAAACATTTGTGTTTTAGAAACCTTGTAAATATCAAAAGATAAGACGAAAATGAGCATGCTTAGCCATAGATGGTATACTTCATAGTTGTTGCAAGATTGGTACTGGTACTGGTACTGGTATGGGAGACTGGTACCAGTACTGGCACGACTTTTTTTTGAAAATAGGAAATGGGGGTACTTGGAGACGCCATATTTTTTTAATATAAATAAAAAATTCTAAAAAAATTAAAAATTAATAATTTATAGAAAATCTGAAAATATGATGACATTGAACTTTCAAAACAATAATTTAATCACTCTTAGATGTGCCAAATATATTATGCTTTAATTTTTAAAGTTTCAAATGTTTAAACTTTAAAGTTTTTTTTAGGTATTTTAGCGAGAGACGTCATTTTCTATAGCAAGAGACGGCAAGGTACTCGAGAAACTTCGACGAAAGTCTCCAGCCTCCTATTTTCTACAGCAAGAGACGGCAAGGTACTCGAGAAACTTCGACGAAAGTCTCCAACCTCCTAGAGGCATCTCTAGAGACGATACCGGTCTCCCAGAAACTATGGTATACTTGCAAAAACATTTCCGAGTCAATGAGTGCTCACCGACTAAAATCAATGGCAAGTTTTAGCACCATTTACTTGACAAAGAAACTCGACGAGTTTTCGGCAAGTACTCGCTCATTTTTTGGCGATTCCTTGCCAAAAACTCGACCAGTTTGATAAAAAAAATCGTTAGATACATTAAAAATGTGAAACACAAAAATACGCAAAAAGAAAATTGAAAATAATAGTTAAAAAAACTCATGATTTTTCCCTATGAACCTCTAACGCATTCCTTGCAATCCTTTGCACTAGTGAATTCATTGCTTTTAAGGAGGTGTTCACTTGCTTGACCTTCAAGCCCAAGCTCTTAGCTTTCTTAGATGAAATGTAATTGTGGGTAGCCTCAAATGTAATGACCCCTTTCTAGTGGAAGCACTTAAACCCGAATCTTGCATTCAAAGTGTTCCTCAAAGAGACATTAGAAGTGTTAGAGGTCAATAAGTTTTAGTGATAATGTCTAATCAAATCAAGATGATATAAATATTTCATTCTTGACAAAGGATTATTCATTTCCTTTTTATCACTCACTGTGAATGATTCTTTAATAATATATTTCATAAGTACACTAGGTTAGATATTAAACATCTTTCAAATCCCATAGGTGGAATTCTATTATATTGTTTATCATCTTAGTGAATGAATAGAATCATTATTACTTATAAATCTCAATAATTGTTGTAAGCATTATTATTGCATTATCATAAATCATGTATATATACATATATATATATTATATAATTATAATCAGTTGTCCCATAACATATTAGTAGTGCTATAAAAATCAATAGTATATGCATAATCTTATTATTCTATAATGACATTCATAGAAATAAATAACATCACCAGAATTGATACCTATAAGTACAAATTACACTATATATCTAATTATTAAAACATCAATTTATTATGGTGCATCAACTTTTTATTATTTAATTCACAAAATATTTATTAATATCCTTATCTTAATGTCATCAACCTTATTATTTTAATTCATAAAGTATATATTAAATATCCTTATCTAAATCCTAATATATTTGTTAAAAGTGTTATGTTAACTTATGAAATACTTACCATGTATCTTTTACCTGAAATCATATAATTCTCACCTCTCACTGCTGCTGTTTGCTTCTGCAGATTCTATGCTCAGAATATGTTCCCAGATTCCTTACCTTATTCTTCCTTCCTTCCATTCGATGCTTTACTTTTCTCTTAGCAGACCATACTCATAATAATCTGATTATCTTATATTATTAAGACTTCCTTCCATCAGAATATATTCTTATTCTTCTTTTTATTCGATCTCCTATTTTGTGTCCTTTTTTCCTGTCCCATTTGTTTTGCTTGGTCTCTTCTTTATAGCCGATCCTATCTCTTTGACCGGACGTGACTATTGAGGTTGCTGCCTTTTGAATCGGTTCATTACCATTTAGTTGCTGCTGTGTTAGGGGCCAATTGACATTTATTAATTTTATTTTATTTGTTATTTGCTTCTTTTATTTATGAAATGGACTGGGTTTGTTTAATGTCATTTATATTTGATAATTAATGACATTTATAATTTAGTCTTGGTTGGAAATAATAGTGTCTGTAATTATGTTTATTATTTTAATAACAATATTTATAATTTAATATTATCATTGGATAATTATTTGATATTTATGTTTATAAAGATATCTTAGATTATCCATTATTTTATTTTCGATATATATTTTTAATTGTATTTTTTTATTATTCTATATTTGTGATGAACCACACTCTGGTGATCCACTCTGCTACCACTGTAGTGAAATGCTCTGATACCACTATGATGATCCGACACTCTGCTGTGATGATTTCACCGTGCTTGTAGGTCTGATTTGTGGTTTTGTATTTTGCTTTTTCTTGTTTTTTGTGTTTTGATGTTCGATGCCAATGATATACATGAATTTAACAAGCATATGCATATAATATGAACTCAAAATAAACTAAACTTCAATGATACTCAAGCAATGACTCAATTTCATAGTTAAGAGACTTTCTTCATTGCATAAGAGGGAGTACATAAGTGGACGTCTTACATTCATTTCAAAGTGATACTCGAGCAAGATTTAAAATGATAGTCAAGATGCATTCTTCATGATATAAGAGCTTACATGTAGTAGAAGACTTGCACCAAATTCGAAAGACAATACATCTTATGAGTTAATTTAACTTACAGCCAAACATCACTGTGAATAGTGACGTGCTACAGTACCCGCGCCTAGTAGATTGCTCATACAACCCAAAATACGAACTTCTCCCACTGTAATCTGGATGGAATGTCTTCTAATGATAAGGGCGACCCTTTTTGGTGTGAAAGCAGCCAATAAGGAAAGGCATTTTATTTCCTTTGGCTGGTAGAAACCCTCAAGAGAAGGCGGCTGGCTGTAGATGTTAAAATCAGCTTTCAAAATCTTCCAAAATGCAAATAACTACCTCTAGATGGCGAATGGAGATGCTGGCAGCAAAACCCCTTCCAGAAGATGCCTCCAACAACTTGTAATCAGCAAATTATAGCTCCGAAAGAGTCAACAAGAAACTGACCAGCAACTTTAGGGTGGTATTTCACACCATCAAGAAGCCAAAATCGAAGAACAAAGCCCCGTCCAGGCTCACCCACTACAGAAATCAGGAAACCCTAGTTTCCCTCTCTCCCAAACTCCACACTTCCAAACTTCAATCAGCTAAACATATCCAAGCATGAATGGGTCGAACTTTCTCAAGGTCTTTTATAATTTTACATTGAAATCACTATTCATTAAAAAAAACTATTCACTTAAGTTATGTCTTTTTTTCACTTTAGTCATGAATAGTAACTGAAAAATAGAAAGTGACCCCTTTAAAATATAGACACATGGGCCCTAAACCCTGAGAAGGTGAAATAAATGGTGAAGATCATAATTTTAAGCACAATTATCACGCCAAATGCACAAATTCACCCCGTCACCATACTCCAGGTATCAATACTGCAAATTCACGACCAAGTGCCCGTTCAAGTGACCCTCTATCCAGAACCATTAGCCTACGAGGGTTGATGTTATAGGCTAATCCACCATGTCTGATGCTCGCGAAAGAATGGGGACATTACAATCCGCCCTCCCTGAAATTGCTTGTCCCCAAGCAATCCTTACAGCAAAGAAACTTCACTCCTTGGAAGGCCCAAAAGAAGAACTGTGAAACGTCCCATGCATTGCTAACTAACTCCTGACGCACCATCATAAACTCAACTGCGCAAAATATCCCTGGATCCCAAACCCAGGATGGCAGTCTGCCATGTCTGATAACCTCTGACTTCTGCTACGCAACTCTGATCACAACTTCACCATGCTGAAAATGGTGAAGCAACCTGTTGGAACCCAACCAAACTGCAGTACCAGAACTGTCACCACCCGGATCCCAATACAACTTGAAGTCACATCCATCTGTCATGAAGAGATAAAAATATCTAGAAACGTTCGCAACACAATATCTCTCTACAACCTCTCCAAAACACCCATGGAAGTGATAGCTAATCAACCCATCATGTCCGCTAACACTATAATTACCTTGTAACCATGTATCCGTGTGAAATCCCTGTGACATTAAAGTAACAAACCCTGTCGGATACCTATCAGCATGATGGATAACGGACTGTTGTCCCTACCAGTAATCCCCTGCAAGCCCTTGAATTGGGTACTGGCAGCCTTTAGTCCCATCTTCTGAAGATGGTAACTCTGGACACAATTAAGAGGTACTCCCCTTGACTGCTCCAAGAGAATCACCCTATGCCCAAGAATTGTGCATCAAGTACCAATCATGTACAGGTGGATCAAAGGAAAAACTGTAAGCATTCCTCACCGTGTACACACTATTAAACTCCTCCATGAGCCCTGTTTGGAATCCCGATGCACGAGGACGATCCAAAACACTGCGCCTGTCACTCAACCTGGAACTATTATCAGGAGTATGATCGGCTTCTAGCTCGAAGAGTGGATTTTCATAGATCAACCCACCATCAACCTCAAATAAGGGATTATTCACAAACTGCACAATCACTCTGTACTGATCTGAATCATCCATCTCTGAGTCCCTGGAACAATACACTGAATTGTACTCCTGAATTGGCTCATCAAGCTGCCAATTATAATCAACCATATGGGATGAAATGACGGATTTGCTCCCGGAGTGGGAAACAAATCGACATAAGTACCAATCTCCCAACTAGATGTTGCTCTGCAAATCTCGTGTGAAGTGGATGGAGTAGTGTCACGGGTTGACACATAACTCTCTGGTGAGTCAACTACCATGTCACAAGAGCTATCGATAATCTGTTCTGCAACACCTGTCATGGGACCAAACTTAGGGGAACCAGGTGCAACACATGGTTCTCCGCAACTCTCAACCAATGCTCTCACCCCATCTGTATCAACTGCACCTGAAACCGTGATGGATGTAGTATCCACATCCTCGACCTGCTCACAACCACAATCCGTGGACATATGTTCTTCACCAACTGCTGCCATGGAAACCTGAACTGTATCAGAAGCTGGTGAAGACTGTGCCAAACTCGAGACCACGGTAAGCTCCTCCAACCGTAAGTGTGACCCCTGAAGGGCCAACTGAGCACTCTCCAATGAATCCATAGTCACCTCGAGCTCATGAGTGAGCTCGTCAACCTCCTCCTCTTTCCCCTTTAGTGCATCGTAGCAAGTGCACCCCCACTCGAGAAGATAATCCCTGTCAGCTAGTAACTGTAAGTAATTTTGTTTCATTATCCTAATGGCTTCTCGTAGGGCATGGAATTCTGCAAGGGAAAGGCTACTATCACTGTGCTCATCTGACATAGGAGTACCCCAACCATACGTAGCTAACATCTGTCGAGCAACATCAAAATGCTCTAAGGCTGTGGCAATCATACTGTCATTGGCCTTAAGTTGTCCTATCACATGATGAGGACCCTGGAACTCATCACTCCCGTACAAATTCTCTAATTTAGAAGCTGCACTATGATATGAAGCCGAATCATCATCGCTCCCTGACTGATAAGCAGCATCATGTGTGCTATCAACTTCACACACAATATCAACAGGAGTACTGCTGCTATGAACCTCGTAGGATGGCTCAACAGATATTGTTGAAGCTGTCGTTTGGTCGGTATCTTCGCACACTTCTTCTTCCAAGGTATCTGCACATCCACTGAACTCACGATCTTGGAATTCGTTGCCCTTGGTTAACCTTTCTGATTGGTTTCCTATGGTCTGATATGAAAAATCAGACTCACTGTGGCATGAATCGTCACCATAAGTTGCATAATTAGTACCCAAATCTCGAGTACCCACTTGTGACAATTTTGTAGAAACATCAATCCTCGGTGTAATCACCTTCCTCTCATGCTCATGCCAAGTTTCATCACTGCTGTCATGAAAATCAAGGTTGTTATCAGTGCTGGTAACAACTTTTTGAATGCTGTGAATATCATTCAAGATTCTCTCAACACTGATCCTAACTCCACCATACCAGAAGTGGTGAAGCAATACACTAGGACCCATCCAAACGGCCGTGCTAACTCTGTCTCCACCTGGATCCCAATATAAACCAAACTCATGTCCATCCATCATGAGGAGGTAAGGATAACTGGAAGCGTCAGCTACGTAACATCTCTCCATAACCTCCGCTAAAATCTCATGGATGTAATATCCCTCTGTAACCCTGTGTCCACCAGTAGTCTCTGAAACAAAGAAGCAACAAACCTGGTTGGGTACACATCAGCTTGATGGTAGACTAAATACTGATCCTGCAAGCACTCATCTGCCAACAACTGAGTCGGGTATTTGCAACCACTAGTTCCGTCTACTGAAGATGGTAACTCTCCATCCAAAAAGGGATGGTATACGTCCTGAACCAATCCACACTGACGCATCAACAAATCCTCTATATGTGGACTAGAAGAGAAGTGTTGAGAACTCCTCACAATGCTCGCCTCAGTAAACTCCACTGCGGACTCTGTCTAAAATCTCGATCCACAATCAATGCTCATCTCAGGACTCGGGTCAAGGGGGTGATCAACATCTATCTCAAAGAGCGGATTATCATATGACCAAGAAGCGTCTATCTCGAACAATGGATTGTCGATCATCTCGCACTCCCTCTCCTGATCAGCCTCCTGCTCTCCACCCAAATCTGCACTATAGTTTGAGGTTGAGTCAACCTCATTCTCATCATGATCAGCATCATCATGTATGCTATCATCAGCACACACATCATCATCTAAGGCATTGCTGCTATATGTCTGATAGGATGTCTCAAAAGACGATGTAGAGTCCACTTGTGTCAATGCTTGATCAATCTTATCATCCTTCTCCGCCAAAGGATCCTGTAAATCTTCCAACCCGAAAAACCTTTGTTCTAATTTTTCTTCATGTGTATGTCCCTCAACATGTCCGTCCTGCAACCTTTCGGCATCTTGTTTAGGCCCATCACCCTTGTGTTCTAACTCTTCTTCATCTTTCAAAGGACTCAAGTACCTTTCCTCTCCAGCTGCCTTAGAAATTCCAATTCTATCATCAACAAGTAGATCTTCTAAGGTCTCATTTTTGCTCACCAAGGGATCCGCTGAATGCTGGTCAGCCTTTTTAGGCTTTGAATCCTCGTAGGGAGCCCACATTATTCTATGTGCCTTGCCCTTAGGTCTCAAAGGACAATCATGGTTTAAATCGTACGGCTCTCTGCAATAGGAACACAACTTCTTTCTGTTTTGTGATGTTAGACCTTTGCTAGAACTTGAAGTCATATACCGAGATAAACTGCTTCTAGTTGCGGGGTCTCTATGCAATTTACCTATTTCTTCCAACTTCTTTAAGCTTTGTTCAAAAAATTTCGTGTTCTTGTCCTACTGCTTCTGGGAAGTGGCCATGTTCAACTGAAACCTCCGAACTGCAGTTGAAACCTACCCAACAAGTTGGCAGGAAACCGCTCTGATACCACTGTGATGAACCACACTCTGGTGATCCACTCTACTACCACTCTGCTACCATTGTAGTGAAATGCTCTGATACCACTATGATGATCCGACACTCTGCTGCGATGATTTCACCGTGCTTGTAGGTCTGATTTGTGGTTTTGTATTTTGCTTTTTCTTGTTTTTTGTGTTTTGATGTTCGATGCCAATGATATACATGAATTTAACAAGCATATGCATATAATATGAACTCAAAATAAACTAAACTTCAATGATACTCAAGCAATGACTCAATTTCATAGTTAAGAGACTTTCTCCATTGCATAAGAGGGTACATAAGTGACGTCTTACATTCATTTCAAAGTGATACTCGAGCAAGATTTAAAATGATAGTCAAGATGCATTCTTCATGATATAAGAGCTTACATGTAGTAGAAGACTTGCAAATTCGAAAGACAATACATCTTATGAGTTAATTTAACTACAGCCAAACATCACTGTGAATTAGTGACGTGCTTTCGTGCGCGCCTAGTAGATTTACAACCCAAAATACGAACTTCTCCCACTGTAATCTGGATGGAATGTCTTCTATGATAAGGCGACCCTTTTTTGGTGAAAGCGGCCAATGGGAAAGGCATTTTATTTCCTTTGGCTGGTAGAAACCCTCAAGAGAAAAGGCTGGCTATAGATGTTAAAATCAGCTTTCAAAATCTTCCAAAATGCAAATAACTACCTCTAGATGGTGAATGGAGATGCTGGCAGCAAAACCCCTTCCAGAAGATGCCTCCAACAACTTGTAATCAGCAAATTATAGCTCCAAAAGAGTCAACAAGAAACTGACCAGCAACTTTAGGGTGGTATTTCACACCATCAAGAAGCCAAAATCGAAGAACAAAGCCCCGTCCAGGCTCACCCACTGCAGAAATCAGGAAACCCTAGTTTCCCTCTCTCCCAAACTCCACACTTCCAAACTTCAATCAGCTAAACATATCCAAGCATGAATGGGTCGAACTTTCTCAAGGTCTTTTATAATTTTACATTGAAATCACTATTTATTAAAAAAAACTATTCACTTAAGTTATGTCTTTTTTTCACTTTAGTCATGAATAGTAACTGAAAAATAGAAAGTGACCCCTTTAAAATATAGACACATGGTCCCTAAACTCTGAGAAGGTGAAATAAATGGTGAAGATCATAATTTTAAGCACAATTATCATGCCAAATGCACAAATTCACCCCGTCACCATACTCCAGGTATCAATACTGCAAATTCACGACCAAGTGCCCATTCAAGTGACCCTCTATCCAGAACCATTAGCCTACGAGGGTTGATGTTATAGGCTAATCCACCATGTCTGATGCTCGCGAAAGAATGGGGACATTACAGTATTCTAATACTAAAGTATGATGGTTATTATCTTATTTCAATCTTACAAATATTTGTATTTCAATAATAAAGATGAGGAGAGTGTCATATTTTATTATTGTTATTTTTATGAGTTTGATATATGTTTTAATGATTATAATAATACATAAGTTATTAAGATATATATTTATATTGCTATTTATCTTATTCATTTATTTGGTGTTTTATTCAAATTATGATTTTATAATTTGTATATTATATTTATAATATAATTATAATATTACCGATGATAATTATAATTATATTTAAATCGTAATTACTCATGTTTGGGTTTTGACATTTATTTGTATTTTTATTTATTTATTTGTCTTTAGACACTTTTAGTGTTACAATTTTGGGGGACATGACATCAAAATTGACCATTGATGTTACCTTTTCTACCCCTAAAGAACACTTCTACAAAGCATAACTCAAGTTCAAGCTCTACACTTGATACCACTTAACTACTTGCAATCAAACTCTAAACTACAATGAACAACTAAAGAACACCCATCTCCAAAATTGACTCTTTTTTAGTCTCTTTCTAGGTTGTATTCAATCTTGGACACTCGAGGCAATCCCTTTCCCAATGGTCAAGTTACCTACATACAAACCAAGTCTTAGCCTTCCTTCTTACAATTGTCAACTTGGTATCCTAAGAGCTTTGTCTTGGCCTCTTGCTTCCGACTTTCTTGTTTCAGGATTGTTGTCCTTATTCAAACTTCTCATCCCTTGTCGGCTACTTCTTTCTAGACAACCCAACTTCATCTTTGTTACCTTTGCTAACCTTGCCCTTAAAGTCCAATGCACAATCTATACAAGAGATCACAATAGCTAAGGTTTGGATGTTTTGTCATCATAAGTCAACACGAGCCTAATGTCACAAGCCCTTCATGAAGAGTAACAACCTATCTAGCTAGGACCTTGCAACCCACATCAAGTTCACAAGGAAAAACTAATTTGTCAAGGCATCTTTAAGCTCACTCCAATTGTCTATCTTCACAATAGCACAACCTTCTCTCAAGTTTTAGCACAAGATGGCCACCATAATTTTGCACTCCAAGCAAGGAATGTAGCCATGGTCTTGACTCAGCTTTCCTCTATCAATCCAAATAGGTTTAGAGGTACTCAGTTGTGTCCCAAAAGAAGTTCTCTAGCAACTTGTCGTCGTGATAGCCATCATATGACTCAAGTTCTTGAAGCTTTGGAGACTACAATACCCCAACTTGAGATATTGGAGCCTTCACAAAGTCCAAGTCCTCACACAACACTTTTCTTTCAACAAGGATGATCTTGGCCTCCATCTCCACAATGTCCGATCTCTGGTAGTAATCTCAGGCCTAGAGACACAACACTCAAGTATACAACTCCTTAACTCATTGGCAAGTCCCAGGATTCTCTCTATGGTGCCATCATCCCATGCACACAACATCATAGTCATCTTGGTTGGACTTAGAAGCTTGAATGCTTCCCTCAAGCATAATCTACTCAAGGTGAGTCCTCAGCAAGATGGACAATAACTTGGTAGCGTGTATTTAACTTAGCAATATTCTCTAAAGTTGAAAGAACAAATAATGAAGCTGCAATTTGAATTTCAACAATTTATCATTAGTATTGGGTGAGTTATTGCAATTTTTTAAAAATTCATAAATTCGCTAGACAAGGTGTAAGTCACAAAATTTTCCTAATTTATTTAGAATTTTGGAAACCTCCCCAAAAGTTATTTGGGTCATTTATTCACATAATTGGATTTGAGGCTGACATCATTACAAAATGATCTAGCCAATGTTTAGTTAACTATATGTGGTAGAAAGCTGATCTCGAAGAAATCAATTTTTTTAAACTCTAGTCTCAATGGGGTGTCCTAATTTTGATGGAAGTGGTGATGTATTAGAATGGTCACTCCAATATAAAAGAATTTATGGTCAAAACATATTATGAAAATTACATCTTTGTTCACAATCAAAAGGTGAAGTTAAGCAATGGTAAATGTTACTGTATGACACATTTCTTGTTTGGATGAACTAAAACAAGCTTTCTTAGATAGATAGCCACCAAAACAAATAAGAGGAAAAGAAGGAAAAGGGAAAGAAGAGAATATTAAAGATACAAGTATGTGCATTTTCACTCCAAGGAAGGAAGATTCAATCCTTCAATTTCATGGACATATTCAAACGGCAAAGGTTATTGTGAAATATCCCCCTTAGTTTTTTTTTTTGAATTTTAGCACACAACACTTCACCCATTAACGTTAGCCTAAGAAAGAAAACAAGCTGAAAGCGACCCTTCACTTTCTGATCACCCAAATCCCGTAGTGGGCAAGGTGACAGCATACAATGCAAGGGGATAAGTTAGCAATAAACAGAAATGCTAGAAGTACAAAGGATATTAGCAGCAAGCCAACCAATATAGAAAATGTAAATGCTTAGGCGGCAAGCCAACCTCTTCCACTTTTCAACGGGTCACAAAATAAGAAAGCAACTAGGCGGCAAGCCAGCCTCTTCCACTTTTCAATGGGAATGAAAAAACAAGTAAAGAAACGAAAGAGTTGATCAGTACTACTGAAAACAGCGTTACAATATTGAGTCTTTTACAATATATCAAGAGATAACTTAGCAATATGAAGACCCAAATGCTAGAAAAACATCTCCATGATAGATACAAAGCAAGCATCAAGTAAATAAGGCACACTACTGAAGATACCAGGTCTGGTATAAAATGGCAGCGTTCTGATTTTCTGATCAGCAAGCCTAGAAATCACCAATATGCTCGTAACTCCCTCAAAACTCCTCCGAATGAACTCATATTGAAGGCAAATGGTGCCTAGAGGCTAGGCGTCCAAGTTCAAGAAGCTAAACACCTCCAAATAGCTCTATTTATTTCTGCACGCTTCCCAATGCACTCACAGAAGAAGTACAACCTCCTTGAAAAGGGTGACCTTGTCTTAAAAATCCCAAACTCCACCAAAAATCATAGAAACTTGAGCAAAGGGGCGCCCCAATATGAGAAAGGCATAGGATCAATACCCAAAACAGACTCTCACCTCCTCAAATCAATGCGAGTCAAAACATACTCCAGCCATACTCAAACCAGCAACTTGAAAAACTGAAAGAAGCACACCAAAAAGGAGCAAATTGGAAGTTAACTCACTACCACACCAAAAATCAAAAAACATCAAATGGAGCCATCACCATTGAAGCTCTGTTGCACCCTCTGAATGAAGGAGCACCAACAATCCAACTAGGAGCTACCTTGCAAGCACAAAACTGAATAAGGCTATGAGGTATTCCAACTCTGAAGCAAGAGTCTAGATAAAATCCGGCAACACTTCGTTATAAGATGAAAACTGGATACCGAATGAAGAGGCAAGGCATTGAATATATAGGCTTCCAAACCTAGAAGTGCAAATCCTCTTTTCCCTCCAAAATGGACGCCTAAGAAGGAAGAATAAAATATTCATTTTAATTTGCAATGTTGACTTGACTTTGGGCACCCAAATACACTTAGCAAAACAAACCTTATGAAATGCAAATATATCTCCAAATTGGACAACCACATGAAGAACACAATTTATATGTCTAGACATTGGGGGACCAAAAAGCATAATATAAAAGTATAACTTAAGTTACCGACTTTCAAAAATAGGCTCCAAGAAAGCTAGAGAAGCCTCTACCAAACTGCCTTATCAAAAATAGACACTACATGTTGAACTGCTACCAAAAATAGCACTTACTAAAAATTACTAAAAAATAGTAAGTCCAAAAATATCCTCTGATAAAAATGCATATCACACCCTTTTGAAGCCCTTTAAAAACCTAGAAAGACCCAAAAGACAAATTGCCAAACTCTTGCAAACAACCCCCTGAAAACTCAGGAGGAACCTCCTAGAAAAAAGGAAACCCTAATCCTACCTCTAACTAGCCTACGGGCCACCGAGATAGGCTAACGGTCATTAGACGAAACTACTGCTGAGAAGGGGACATTACATATTATTTATATAAAACCTAGCAACAAATATAATTTCATCAAAAGGGAATTAGCCAAGCAACTACTATAACACAAAAAGTAAATCAAAAGTTGTCAAATAGATGGCACAAATATTCAAATTTTTTAATATTTGAAACTCTATGGACAAAAATGTTATGCATTCAAATTTGTATGCTTTGGATATGGATGGGTTGGATATTATTCTTGGATATCCTTGGCTAGAATATTTGGGGACAATAAACAATAATGTGCAAAAGAAGTTCATGAAGCTTTGGTATAAAAAGAAAATTGTTACATTGCAAGATATTACACATGTAGACCAAAGGAAAGCCGAAGTAGAGAAAGTTAAGGAATCTATTAAAAAATGCACTATAGAATTAAAGGACAAACAAGAGGAGCAAGAGGTAAACAAAAAAATAGGAAAAGACTATTTCTCTTCATGAGCCAATAAAACAAGTGTCAAAAAATACTGAAGAATCAATGAAAATTCCAAAGATAAGAAAGGGTACATATAGACATCCACATCATTGTGAGAGACAAGAATCATGGAGGCATGATGCTACATGGATTAGCAAGCCTGCCCTCCAAATTTGGATTATAGTTTCTTGAATGCCCTTAATCAACCCTCCAAATTTCAGAAAAAAAAAATTACAACCCGATGACCTAAATCAAAAAAAAAAATTGCCTTTTTCTTGCCTTGAGGATGCCAAGATCATGGTCTCATGCCAAAATAATTTTCACAATAACTTACTCAAAATAAGCTGAAATTTTTACTATAACTTTCTTGAGTATAGACCTCAACTCAATTAAAAAATCACCTTAATTAAAAAATCACTTTAAAAATCGATGTTTTGCAACCTTGGGAAGGAATTTGGTGAAAACCCTAATTTTGCAATAACTCCTCAAAAATGGTCCAAATGACCTCAAATTTGGTCTATAGCTTCTTCAATGTGTCCTTGATAAATGCTCACATATTTCAAAATGAAAATTACAAAATTGAAAAGGCTATGTGCTTTACAACTAATCTCCTAAATCACAACAAAAATCATCTTGTTATTGCATTAAGGATGCCAATATCATGCCATAATATCAAATATATGCAAAATAAAGCCTTAGGTAGGGTAACACCTACGATACTCCTTAAGGAAGAAGCTACTCCATCCTATATTAAGTACCCAAATTAATATAACTCTTGATATACTCAAGTTGTTTGAGTGTTGTAACTTCTTTCCTAGACCCACCATGTTGACGGCAAAAATAATTTTCACAATAACTTACTAAAAACAAATCAAAATAAGTTGAAATTTTTACTGTAACTTTCCAAAGTATAGACCTTACCTCAATGAAAAAATCACCTAAAAGTTCATTGTTTTGCAACCTTGGGAGAAAATTTTGTGAAAACCCTAATTTGGCAATAACTCTTTAAAAATGGCTCAAATGAACTCAAATTTGGATTGTAGTTGTATAAAGGTGTCCTTCAAAACTCCAAATTTCAAAAAAAAATTTGCAAAATTGAGCAAGATGTGTGCTTTACAACCAGACCTCCTAAATCAAAATAAAAAAAATTTATTATTGCCTTCCCAATGCCAAGATAAAAAGAGCAACTACAACAATCATTAGAATCATAGAAGTAATGACTATTCGAGGAATAAAAGGAGGGCCTACTATGGCAAAGAATGAAATTAGATGGATGCAATGAAATGTGGATCAAAGATGGGATCTGTTGGTGTACATTTTATCATCCACCGAACACACAGAATAAAATGTCCAAAGACACTCTATCCTCTCTTGAAAAACCACCGCGTATGCTAAGATTGCGAGAAGATCATATGGCGATTCCAAGGTTTCTTTAGTCGGGTCTCGACGTGTGGATAAGCTCAATGGCCGTTGTGATATGCTGGTAATAAACAAGGGGACTTACGTAAGAAAATCTTCACAAGTTGAGGACTTAGGGAATTTATCATTGAAGGCTTTCAATTAGGACTTTCCATGGATCTCAAAAAAAAAGGCAAAAGGATAGGGTTCAGGAGAATCTAGTTTATGCCTAAGAACTCAAGAGACAATAAGGATTCGGTGAAGGAAATAAACCACACTTTGTTTCGCCTCCTGCAGGACAACATACGCAAAATGGGTGCAATCTTCAAGGGTTGTGAGAATAATTTTCAAACCTCGAATGAGGCTGAAGTTAAGCTTCCACAATTAAGAGCTCAGGCTGACTTTACGCATCGAATGAAAATCATCCATTCGAAGAAAGTATGAGCTATACTTCACCATTGAATCAATACGATCAATCCCTCATTCAATTAACCAACTTTCAAAGCAAATTCTACTTAATCTAACTCTAACTTTAATCTATGGCGGAAGATGATATGCAACCTCGCTTACTATTTGATAATAAGAAGTTATTCAAGGCAAATCATGCTCAAGAGCTTTTATTATTCAAAACAGTCTCAATGCAACAATTTCATATTCTATCTCCACACAAATGAAAGTGAGAGAGCATCAGTTTATATAGAATTTCAAAAATGAAATGAAGGGCCGAGATTAAAACAAGATTAACGGCCAAGATTATTACAACCAAACCCTAATTAGGGTTTCCCAAAATAACAAGAGTTATCAACTAGAAATCAATCAGTAAAGTGGCAGTTCCAGCTATTATCTAGGAGAGGCGTCCTTATCCTTCAGAGCAGCATTGTGTTCGATGAATCTGGACACTACAGCGATGACCTCCTCCATTGTGATGGGTGGCAGCATGCTGATCCGGAATTCAAGTCCGTCCAACTTCTCAGCACATTTAGCAAAAGTACTTTCCCAATCTGCCTCCTGCTTCTCAAAATCCTTTCGAATGGATGAGAGTCTTGCCACTCTCGCAAAGTCTTGTCTCAGAAATGGTCCAGTGGTCGAGAAGAAAGTTTCTCGAACTTTATGCTTCAATCTCTCCAACTGCATGTCGTTCTCCCGGATGATTTCACGGTCAAACACTTCTGTAGCTGTCATGTAAATCTTCTCCTGGATTTTCCTGACCTGTTCTTCAATTCCAAGCCCATCTACTTTTGCCTTCTCCAAGACTTCTTCTCGTATAGTCACTGCCCAAAACCAGTGATTGAAATCATATGCTGCTCCTGCAGCAATCACCCTTTTATCAACCAACTCCTCTCTTGGAGTGCCCTTCAAGATTCTAAGGCTTGGAATAAGCCTTTCCTGCATATCCGGAATACCTTCCCATGCCTCTGCCATATCCATCAGTCTGGAAAGAAATGAAGAGGTTTGTCCATAAGCAAGTGCCAACTTTTCCATGAACAATGCAGCTTCCGTGCCTTCACTCGCCACCCAGTCTTGAGCTTCCTTGGTTGTCACCATCCTGCACTCGACATCCTTGGTCACCTCCTGCGATGAATTGAGGAGAGGAGGAACAATCGCATTACCCTGATCAAGTGGTTGGGTCAAATGTTGTATGTATTCCTTAAGACATTCGACCTCCTTCTTATACTCTTTCTTCTTAGCCACTTCCTTTTCCAGTCTCGCCTTGATGGTCGAGACGGAATTATCTAACTCCTCTACTTCTTGGCCTTTTGAGGTCGGGCCAAGGTCAACAGTGGTTATAGCATACTCCTGAGGAGTGATATCGTCCTGTGGCTTGTCCACTGTAGGTACTGCAATGTGTACGGAACGGTTGCCTGCCTCGTTCCTCTGAATGGTGGAGAACTTCTTGGCAGGCTTCTTGATTGCAACTTGCTCTAGCCTTGCCAAGAAATCAGCAGTATCATCCTCCTCCTCTTGAGCTTCTGCAGGTACCTGGATCTTCATTCTCTCTAACAGCCAGTCCGGAATGGTCGACTGCTCAACTCCATCCTCTACCTGAACCTCTTCTTCATTCGGAACCTCCATAACTTCCCTGAGAGCGGAAATCATTCCCTCCTCGAAGTCGTTATTCCGGGCTTCTATATCATTGTCTGAACCTAAGATTTCCGTGTCTGTAGG